>JAFIDM010000280.1:0-19367 GCA_023159025.1 Thereuonema tuberculata
AAATATGTTAAATATAAATTCAAAGATGTAATCAATGACATTTGATCGCTACAAACTTATTTCCATTATTTAGAAAAGAATTTCATTGACGGATTCAATTTCCTAAATCTTTATATATATTTCGTTTCCCAAATAAGGTGTAGGAGTTCAATATATTCTGAATAAGTCCGCCAACAAAAATAGTTCCATTTCAAATCTTTTATTACAGTTGTTACCCATAGATTCATTTGCATCGTATTTTGTTCGAATTTTTATCAATCAATGCTCAATCAATTTGTCTATTGTGATTAATTATGCAATTAAATATTAATTGTTTAACCATCTACTTCATTATATTCAAATAAACAAATGCTATTAAAATTTCAAAATAACGTCTACTTGAATTCCACTCTTAGCGAAAGAGTTCTTCATGGGATTTCAGAAACACAATTACCTTCAAATTTCATTTTTACTTTAGATTAATTTAATAAACAAAATTTTCCCTCAGAAATTTCTGAAAAACTTTCAAAGATCAAAAAATATTGTTTATTTTCTAATTCCATTTATTAACATTTTAACTTCGGAAGATAAAAGTAATTATTTTTTAATACCGAAGTAATTTTAACTCCTTAAATTAAACTATCAATCTAGTTTCAGTTTCCTAATTTTCCATCACAGACATACGAACTGATAGATGACATAGATGGTTTACAATTATATTTTTTTAAATCTGAAGATATTAGCAAATTATTAATCTAAATCAACAAGAATGCTATTTTTTAATGTGTTAAGGCTATTCAAACGTTTCCCGATGTCTTTAATGACAGTTATTTTTTGGAACCAATTTTCCAAAAGATGGAAAACGAATGGTCACATTAATTCGTCTAAAAATAATTTCCAAGCTGAGATTCGTTTTAACAGTTTACTCTCAGCGATTAATAAAATAAGATTTATAATTTCTGGAATAACTTAGAGGAGTCCTTTGTAAGCAATCTGTTATTAATTCAAGCATGAAAAGACATGCGGCGAGAGCTTGTGGGATAAACAACATATAACTTTGTGTGAATTACTTAAAAAATCGTCGATTTTTGATATTTTAAGACGGATGGTTCTGTAGTGTGCAGATCCTTATTGTATATAATTCTGTAAAAACGCTTGGAATATCCTTCTTTAATATAATATTTCCTCTATATCTACACCGGTTAAAACAAAGCACATGGCTTTGTTTATCTCATATGCGAAGCAGTAGCCTGGTGGGATGAGTTGTAACTATGAAGTCCCGCCTAGCCTCAAGTGTTCCATTAAATTATATCCTTTTTTCAAAATATATTGCTGTCGTCTTCTTCAATAGACGATAATCAACTCTACATCCAATCTGAAAATTTTGGAAGGCTTACAATCGATGAATCCAAATTAAAGCTTTTATTTCAGACTATATCTACAAGGGTTAAAATGAAGTATATGGCTTTGTTGATCCCACAAGCCAAAAAGTAGACTGGTGGGATATTTTGTAACTACAAAGCCCGCCTATCCTCAAGTGGTCCGTTACCATTTTCTAATGATGCACTAAATAATCCTCAAACATTTTAAATAATTTAAATAATTTTATTTTTAATTAAAAATGTAATCAGTGACATTTGAGCTCCGAAAACTTATTTTCTTCATTTAGAAAAATAATTTTAATGGCAGATTCAGTTTTCTAAATGTAATCTAAGAATTTGATATTTATTTATTTCATTTCAAAATCAACGTGATAATATTCTGAATATATTCTGGGTAGCCAAACAAAATAATTCGAGTACTGCTGTTACCTATGGGTTTTTTTGCATAATATTTTGTTTGAATTTTTATCAATCAATGGTCAATCAAATTCTTGTCTATTGCTATTCATTATTTAATGAAGTATTAAATTTATTTACAAGATTATTTAACGTATATTATTTACTATATATATATATATATTAAATTTATTTATTTGCCAATTATGAGATAAGATTCCAGGACATTTTAAAAGTAAGGATGCAGAGGATATGTGACGTCTTTTAAGTAACTCATCTGTGGGAATGTAGCGAAATGAAGTTAGATAGAAAATTTATTTTATAAGTATTGTAACGGCGATGTATGAAGATAAGATTGTTCATAGCTCCTAACGTCAGAAAATTTCAGGTATTACTAAAAAAAAATATATAAATTATATCAGTGTTTATTTGTTGCGATTTTATTTTTCTGACACTTTTGCTTCTGAATAATTCTTATATTATTAATCTCCCACAAAATCTATGATTGCCTTTTGGGATCTAAATATGGACTTAATAATAGAAAAACCACAAAATGAGATTTGATTGTCAAACACAGAAAAGAAAAAGTTCTCTTCCGATTCAAAAGTATTCGTATCTGTTCCTTTACTTCCATTTATTACTTGTCATGTGTAATTTTAATCTTTAAACTTTAAAAATGAAAATGGAAAAAATGTTTCGTTATTTTTGAAACAATGGCTTTGAATTATTTATATTACTAAAACATTTTGATAATTTAAAGAAAGTTTTGATAATTTTAACTGATAAAAATCACGTCATTGATTCTGGAAAGTTTCAAACATTGATTTATCATCAAATATTGAGAGTATTATTCATTTTATCAATGAATTAGAAATATAGTTATGTACAGTTGATTAATCGATCAACCATCGTTTTTGGCTAAAAACCAAATAATAATGTAATGATTGGATAAAGACGATTTAACTTACAAAAAGATTACAATAATTTTTTCTAAATACCATAAAAGTTATTAACTTTTGAATCTAATTTTAATCAACGAATACATGACCCTTTCCAAATGAAATTTTTTAGTTAAACATTAATATATTTTTATAGATCTTATTAGATATTAGTATTTATAACAATTATTTAGAAGAATTGACTTTAATTCTTTAGTTTTGTTGTTTTACTTTCTTCGATTTGAAACAGACTTTCTTTCTACAAAGCAAGATAATTAAAAAAGGTCTTATTTAAATGAAGTTCATAAAAAAGTTCTGCTTATAAAGAAAAAGTTCCACCATTTATTTATCACTGATGATTTCAGTTATTGTGTATATTTATAACATGTAGGTTTATTTCATGGATGTATTTTTATAGACTTTATCACAATTATCAATCCATTAACAGGGAGGCAAAAACTACAATTATCGGGTGTAAACGGGAGGGGGTGAGGGTAAGGGAATACATTGTTGAAGGATTCCGTAGAAGTATCCTTCAACAATGTTTTCCCATAACCTCACTCTGTTTTCGGCATAGCTACAGATTTTCGCTTTAGTTATAGATTTGTAATGATCACAAGCTCGGTTATAACGCGGTTGTTTATATCGCGAATTCGGATATAATGCGATTTGGTCTCGGACCCCGTCTATTTTCGGAAAGGTGTATAATTGTAAAATTGCAAAATTTACCGTTTTTTCGCCTAAAATCAAATCGAAGGTGTAAATTAATATGCTTGTTTCCTTATTATTTACAGTAATTGAGACTCTATACCCACCCTAATGTCACGAAAATGCATCAAATACAATATATTTATAAAAAGATACTAGAATTGCAGACTTTTTCGTTTAACCAAAATGAATATCGTTATCCATTTTTCTACCAATGACAACTAGTAAATAGGCCCATGTAATCCAATAGGCTATGAATACCTAGTTTCGATCCATGTGACTCGTCGTTTGTACAAGATATCAAGATGGCGGCGCCAAATCGATTTTGGCTAATATAACCCATCAAAATGTTGAAAAGGTATTATTTATAAATATAAAATTCTCTCACATTGCTCTGACTGATGTAGGTAATCGCGAAATGACCATTTTAAATCGATTTGGAATCGTGTGGGCGATAGTAGGGTGCGATATACGACATTTGACATCGCGAAGTGATAAAAGTCGCGAAGTAATAAAAGTTCGGTTATATCGCGATCTTCGAGATCTTGGTCAGAAAGATCGCATTATAACGAGCTTCTGAGTATTTCGGAATTGGGAGAGGTTTGAAGTCATTGGGGTGTGAAGAAAGGAGTGAGAAGTTAGAAAGTTCGAGTTACAAAATTCAAATACAACATTATATTGTACGTATCAGGTAATTTTGTATTAACTGGGAAAGTTTCGAAATGATATCATAATTTCAATTTCTTCCTCATCCACAGCATAACCCGTACGTGGAACGGGTAGTCAGCTAGTAGAGATAATAAACTGAAATTAATGGACAAAGAAAGTGATCAAATATCAAAAAAAAATTGAATCAAGACAGTTAACGAAATGTAATTTAATTTTAAATTGAAAAAAAAAATCGTTCTTCCTTCCCTCCCCCTCTTCAAATGAAAATCGTTTCAGACGTAATTAATGCTTCAGGTGGTGGCGCTTTGTTCGAAGTTATTCGAGAGACACGTGGAACCTCCGCTCTGCCAAATAGGAAGGATTTATGAACACATTTCTATTAGACAGAAATAATGAGTAAGTGATTGGTGTGATGAATTGAATCGACGTTAAATTAAGAAATGATTCTGTTACCTATTTGAGAATGGAAACAGTCAACAAACTGAGACAGAAGAGAAACGCTGCCTTAGCAGATTAATAGAAGAGTGGATTATTATGAGAAAGAGAAATGGTGATATTGATTACAAATATTAAGTGGAAATTAATTCAGATGAATGACAATTTCGAATTTAAAGTATATTTTTATTACTGGAAGACGTTTAACAACAGTGGAGCAGAGGGTAGAATCCAAATGGAACAGTCAAACACCTTACAAAGGCAAGGGTGTCTTTATTTCATTTGATAAGACTAATGAAAGGAAGTTAATAGTGACTAATAAAGATACAGAGTTTGGTGCCAGAACTAAGTAAAAAGTCTTAAAAGTAACTGTCAGTTGCCTGTAGAGAAAGGAAAGAGGCTGATAGGATGATCTAAAGATACAGAATAGAGCAGCCAACAGGTTGTGGCCATTGCAGTCTTGGAGGTAAGAAAAATCTTTTAGTAAAAATAGAGTAAATTCGCTGAAAAATTTAAGAAAACTTTGTTAAAAAATACACAATTAAGAGAATCAATAAAGTGTATAATTTAGAACGAAGAAATATCAGATTAAAAGAAATTAAAAATAACTGAAAGATTTATTTACAACATTAGTTCGAAGGTTTCTTTTTTACTTTGTTTTCTAACTGTAGTAGAATTAATTTAACTCGTTTGAAATTAAAGACGCGATGATGGTTTTATGTTTGTTCTCTAAGAAAATAAAGATAAGAAATAGTTCAATGGGATTTTGCATCATTTATCGTAATTGATTGTTTTGGAATTTGAAAAAGTAGTTTTATCATTTTGGGAGTAAGTTTTAGAATACAGCGTCAAACAGATAGTTTTCAGACTTTCCATAAATAACTCAGTAAACAAATAATATTAAAAACAAATTATAAATTGGAATTGAAATTAAATAGTTGTCCAGTCTGCTTATCTGAACTTTGGTTTAAGTCTATTTTCTTGAGGGAGTGAAGTCAAGGAGGCGTTTTAGTTGATACCAAGATAATTATTATTATTTTCTGAAGCTGAAGAAAGATGTAAAGTAATGCTTATCTGCAAAGTAAAAAAATTTAAATTAAATCCTCACATTAAAATTTGAGACCAATGTTCATCTGACACCTCAAGACAAGCCTGTTTCACGCTTATTAGGCGATCATCAGTTGAGGGTAGTCAGAATGAACTTTTGCAGGTCTCATAACTATTCCACTGCTCTTCCTATTCATCCTCACAAAACACTTCTTTGATTATAAAGAACCAAATACAGTCATAAACCCCGATTTATAGATCTTCGACTTTAAACATTAGGCGGAATATTCCATTGCATCCATTCCCCGAAGTTACAGCCACTTGTATTCGACTCCACATAGAAAATCAATATCGTCAATGAAGTCAATAAAGAAAATTTGCAATAAGTTCTTGAATGCACTTAAAGATTATCTTCGCTTAGTAAATCTTACTTTTTTTATTTTTATTTTTATTTTTTTTTTAATGTGTGAAAATAATACTAACGCAAAGTTTTTTTTTTTTTTACTTTCAGTTACAAATTAAGTTTACATGAAATAGAATGCTCTAACATCAGTTAAAATAACAACGCTTATATGAAAAACTGTAATTGTAAAAAGATAGAAATTATTTCTACATATAAATACTTAGGTATATATATATCGCCAACAAATTCTCTTGGAATAAACAATACGACTTTGTGATGGGAAAATTGGGTTCTTACTCATATCTTTTTATCATATTAAAAAAACATTTCCTTTTAAACAAAAACTAATAATTTATAAGTAATTAGAAGATTCACTGCTGAACTACGGCTTGGAGTGCTGGATCAACATCAACAAACAACAAATGGAAAATATCAATAGAATAACGATGAAAATATTCAACAATGTTTATTCAAATTTTAAATATAAATCAAATACAGAAAAACAAAGAATAAGAAAAAATATGGAATATTAAAAATTAACGAAAAATTCATATATAAAATATTAATAAGAATTACTTTGAGGTAAAATGAGAAAGAAATTCCCCAGATGAAGAGTTAAAAACAAGATATAATTGGAACAAAATTTTTAAAATTAATAAAATCAAAAATAACTTCGGATACAGATTAAATATTTATGTAAAGTACAAAATTTTTAGTCAAGTAGATATAATTCAAAAAGATAATGTAACATTTAAAGAAATAAAACAGAAATTAATCTCTGATGTGGTGGATGGGTTAATTACATTAAAGAATGATAATTAATTGAATTAACTTATTGACAAATATATTAAACTCTCGGTCACATATCACAGGTATGCAGTTACTAAGCATACCTCATGGGACTGAAAAACATTAAAAAAAAAATCTAATGAATATAAACAGTAGGGACTTTTCTATTCAAAAAGAATATTCTCAAATTTGAAATCCAGTTAATTTTTATCCTATTTAAACTCGTACAAATACTAAGGGACTTACTAAGTTTATTATCTATTGTTTAAGATGCTAGTACATTGCAATATTTTTATATTAGATTTTGTATAATTTTTTTGGAGATAATTTCTCAATAAGAACTTGACCGGTAAAATTTTCAAAATTAAACGTAGTTTGTCTCCAAATGTACATGCCAAGTTCCACGAAAACTCAGGCAGAGAACAAACACACAAACCGCTGATCAGTATCACAGAAAAATAGATTAAACAATAGTAACTTTAATTTAGTATTAAAGAAGTAAAGTAGAATTTCATAAGCACCTTTTTTCCAATGGTATATTGATTCTATATTGATTTTATTAAAAATTCATAGTAATTGAAATTCGAAATGTATTAACTCTAAAAAGCAAGTGACAAAGTTGAAATGGTCATAAACACTATGAACAATTAAAAATATAATATTTATAAATATATATTTCCGAAAAATCTGAAATAGCTGAATAATGTATTAATAAGGGCTATTATATGAATAATGAAGTCAAAATTATGTATGTTGAAAAAGAATCTAAAACAAGAAAAATTGTTGAAAGCATTTATTAGAAATACTAAAGAGAGTGAATTTAAATCAGAACTTAGTAAGAATGACTAATAATTTAATAAATGGTAGATGTTTACCTTGCCGTAACAATGTGAAGTGTAAAGAATTATATATATATATATATGCCAGCAAAGTAATAATTTAGTGCTCTAAAATACTTATCTAAAATGATACCAAAACAAAGAAATCAATAAACACATTTAATGATACGTTAACTTGTATACAAAATGCTTTAGAAGCTCAGAATTAATCAATTCTGTATTTACAATCTTCTGGGAAGATTTTACTTGCTTCTCATGGAATGGCTTGCTTCTGTGGGCAATCTTCTATCGCTAGCCTTCTATTCCTAAGCTACGTCTGAGGTCCCTTCTCCAAAATCATTAAACAGTTGCTTTTTCCCTGAATATATCCTAAGATCCCTTTTTCTAGATCTTCTTTTATTTCGGAAAAATAACTGAATCAATTGTTGCTGCTTTTAATTTAGCTATCTCTATTCTCCCTTTTGTGGAGGTTTCTTTACGCTACGTTTATTGCAAACGCTATTAAAAATTTCCTATTAACTTCTCCTAAGGTAATCTAGAAACTTTAAAGTAGAATCCTAATTTTATCTACACGTTAATGCCAGAGAAATTCTTGAATAATTTCACGTCGCTGATTTCCTTTTATTCTAACTCGAATAATATAAATTTCTAAGATCCTAAACTCTCGTATGAATCGATTTATCTATGCCTAACTTGCTTTAGGATTCCTATCAAGCTGATAGATATTTTAATAAAACTTACAGTAAAAGTCGATTTCCTTGGATGAACGATTGTGATAAATTCGATCCTTTCGTCTTTACTGTATCTCCGTTGTCGGTCTAGTGAGATGTTACGAAGAAACGTCTAGGCTTGTTACTCCGACTAAATGTTCCTGTTAGGGTTAGATCTTTCCGGGGCGTCGTTTCTCCCACGATATACGATAAAATCAACGAGGATCCATTCTTCCTAATCAGCAGTAGTTATTCACTCTGTTTCGCATTCTTCTAAATCGGCAAAGCTATCTGCATGTGTCCTATTCTTTTATCACCTTAGAAGTTCCCGGCGGCGGCTGTGTCTCTTACGGGGAAAAGATTCTCCGGTCTCCGCTTCCAATCCCTTTCGTCGGCTTCAGTCTTCTGCATACGGAACGGTCAGTTCTTTCGCATTTCGTCTCGGCTATCACTTGAATCGTTTCCTGCCAACTTCGTCTGACTTGGATATATTTCGTCTAAGGATTGCCTTCCGTCGAAACCGTCTTCTTTTCTATCCGGACTCACTATTCTGCTGTTCGTCAGAATTTCCCGGGGATTGGAATATTACAGCACCTTCGCTTTTGATCGAGCGAACTTCAGAATCCATTGAATTCTTCCGGGCGTATTCCCATCCTTACTGAGAATACAAAATCATTCTCGATCCAAAATCATTGGAGAGAATCGGCAGCAAACCCAACTCCCAAACTAGGAGCGACCCTTTTTTTTACATCTGATTTGGTTGAAGGAGACGAGCGAACTTCGTGTTGAGTTCGGTAGCTATTTGGCTGCCCGTCCTAACTGGTTGGACGACCGATGTGAACTGCGCTGCCTCCCCTACTCGGCAGCGTTCTTCCCCGTCGACGGGACCAAGCGAACTCCCGCTGCCCGCCCTACTGGGCAGCGGTCTTCCCCAGCGACTTGTCTGGTCAACGGGACGAGGTGAACTGATGGATGTCTTGCATTAACAAAACCGTCTCGCATAGCGATAATTTCGCGTTACACGAGACAACAATCACTTTGACTCGTGAACGCATTGTTTCAGCCAGCCATCATGAGGACTCAATTGCGTTATTGAAACCTGCAAGAATGTCAACCTTCCATGCTAATTCAATAACGACAGTCAAAAGCAAATTAAATTTGCCAACGCTAATGGGAAAATAAATTTAGGGTTACAGAGATTTTCCTATTAAATCAGAAATTCTCAATCCTGAATTTCTACATGAAGAATTAAATTTTTAATTCCAGTCATGTTGGATTGTTTTCATGAAGTTTTTATTGTAAGGTTTATGTAAACTTTAACAATTCATTTCTTATGTTCTCTTGCTCGTTTATACAAATTGTTATTTTTATCGTAACTTATTGTAAGATTGGTATAATCTTTGACAATTCCATAATGATGTTCTCATTTGCTCGTTTCTACAAATTCTTATTTTATCGAAAATGTTGTATACTTTTTTAGGATAAAGGGAAACTTTAAATTATTCTCCTCGAAAATTTGCTATTTTAATTCATGTATTTTATATCCATACATTTATTGGTGTTCGTGTTGATGTCTTATAAATATATAAAAACTTTTCCTGAATTGTAATGACTTTGTTGATTTGATATTTCTCTGAAAATTAATAAAATTCTCATTTCTTTCTGAAATTCAATTTTAAATCCTATCAAAATGCGCGTGGACAACAATGAATTAAAAACCACGCGTACAGGCATTGTTAGACAGCAACAGAAATTCGTTGTTTCAGTAATAAAAAAAATATTAAATGTTTTAAAAATAATTATTTATAAAGTTATTTAAGTTTATTTAAATAATAAAATGTTATATTAATTTTTAAAATTGTAATATTATTTACATTGTGATATTATAAAATATTGAAATTATGTGTTAAGAATTGTAAGTAATAGGCTTTGTGAATTTTGTAAATATTTGGAGACGAATTCGTTGAAAGTATTTTTCATTCCTTCTTTGATTATTTCTGTTTCAATTCTTAACATAAAGAAACAACAGAAATGCTCAGACTTTATCCAATGTCTCAACATATTATCAGAAGCAAAGTTTTAACGACCTCTAAAGAAACATCATTAAGAGAAGACATAACAAAAACTATATAACTTAAGAATCAGAATAAATTCCATCCAATGTCTTCAAACAATCTTAACTCAAATAAAGATTAGAAACCGTATTTCTCTAATGAGTAACTTTTTCCATTTCTTGGTATCGTTGTTTACTGGATGTTGTTAAAGATTCCCGATATTTCCAGAATCTTCATTAATTTTCTCAGGATCGTAAAATAGATTACAGAACGTGTCTGTAATGAAATAAATCAATTAGAAGATCATTTGGAATCCCATTTACTAGAATTTAAAATAATGAGTTGGCCTTAATAATAGCGGTTACTGAGAAATCCGATAGAAGGTTGTACTGCTCAGTGCCACGTGGTCTGTATCATGCGTGCCATTGGTGGTGTTCGCATTCATTTCAAAATGCCGCTTTGAGTTACACCCTTTCTTTGGGCAGAGAGTAAGTCCTGGTTTTCTGAAAGATGATCTTAACTTCATGACAATGCCCGATAATACAGAACATGCTGCACGGCTTCCAGTGGAAAATTTTGGGTCATCCGCCATTCAGTTTGGATTTGGCTCTCATTGATTCCATCTGTTCCCTGCCTTAAAAGAGCACATGGCAGGTCGACGCTTCCCATGTAAGGAAGAAGTCAAACATTATGCAATGAAAAAGTGGCTTCAATAGTAGGGCCCTGACTTCTATATAATACGACTGGAATCGACAGTCAGATCAAACATGTAACCAATATCTCAAACGTGCCATTTTAAGGACATTATCTCATCTTCTTTCAATAAGGGTTTGCTTTAAGAATTCGAAGCATTTCGATCTTTTTTTTTTATCAACTCTCATTAATGAAAACTATCTCTAGTACAGTACGTAAATCGCCATGTTTGAATTTGGAATTACTTATTTATGAATTCCTAATTATTAACGTGCAATGGACAAATTTTCAAATACATTTTCTTTTTTAAAACATGATATTTACAGAAAACTAAGGGTGAAATATTAGTGACAGTCTTTGGAAAGTGAAGGTCATCAAATCAGTCAGTTTATATATCCTAATACTTTTGAATCAATGGATGGATCTTCTTAAAACAAGGTATGCAAATTTCTGGACGAGAGATGATCGATGTTTTACATTTGTGATCTTTTCAAAGCGAGATGAAATCGGAGAAATCACAGCAAGAAAGTAAAGAAAAACTCACATACCCAAGCATTATAAAATAAAATTGGATTTCAGTTGATGTCTTAAGAAACGGATTCTAATCATTTAAGTTAATCCATCTGTAGAAATTTATCACGCAATAAGATTTGGGAGAAGTTTAAACAAAAATTCATCCGATCTCTTGAAGACGGATATATTTTTTCTTTTGGGAAAATTTATGACTTTACCTTAGCCGAGGTCAACACTCAAGCAGATAGATTTATTATTAGGAGGATTTTTTTTGTTAAATCAATTTTTTTCAAAGAAATTAACAAAAAAAAGATAAAATATATACTTTTAAACATAAAAAAGTTTATTTACAGTTCAGTTGTATCCTTAAATTTTCTTGAAATATTTGTTAACTCATGATGTTTATGGTCGTGACTCAAGCAAATAGAGGCAACTGGAAACTTTTTATTTCTTTTATATATTTCTTTTTTACAATGCATCTAAAATTCTGAAAATTTAAATATGAATTTGTAAAGCATCTGGGATTTCAGTTCTCTTGTTTTTAATTTTCAAAATATTCACCAATTAATTTAAATTAATATTCAAAATCAGTCACTTTTTAGGATGTTTAGAAGTATTACTCGATATTTTCAACTCAAAAAGTTTTGACAAAAACCTGAAATGATAAAAAGATAATTTTGTTTATTTAAAATATTTATTAATAGCTGAACCCGGCATGCGTTACAACACCACTCAAAGAAAAAAAGGGCCCGTTGTGGGTCGGGATAGGATACTTAAATCCTTGTGTCACCTTCAACCCATCCAAATGTGGTACCCTGCCCCCATAGGAGACGAATTTTTAACTTATTGCATTAGATTTCGGGGGTCCGAGAAGGGCCTCCAAAATAAGGTCTCGATGTCGATCGGGGATGGGACACTTAAACCCTTGTCTCTTCCCCCTCCCCTCCCATGTATGGTGTCCCTGCACCCCTTAGGGGATCGATTTCTAATTTTTTGCAATAGACTTGTGGGCCCGAGAAGGGGCCCTAAGCATAAGGACCCGGTGTCGGGCGGGGATGAGACACTTACGTAGACGTTTCGCCTTCCCCCCATGGAAAGGTGGTGTTCCTGCCCCCCCCCCCCATAGGAGAACGACTTTTTGACTTTTTGCAGTAGACTTGGGGGGCCCGAGAAGGGACCCTAAATATAATGGTGTTCTGCTAATTCAGAAAGCTTCGCGGGCGTGACCACAAGAACTACCCAAAGTTTCATCGCAAACTGATGAATGGTATAGGAACGCATACGGCATATAAGAATGGTTTTAGTTCTCATTGTCACCACCAGGTGCACATTTGACTTTTTCACCCCTTTTCAACCCCTATGGGGGGGGTGTCCCGGTTCCAAGGTACCCTATCTTTTGTGCAGGATCCTAAAGAG
This sequence comes from Thereuonema tuberculata, assembly GCA_023159025.1. Lineage (NCBI taxonomy): Eukaryota > Metazoa > Arthropoda > Chilopoda > Scutigeromorpha > Scutigeridae > Thereuonema > Thereuonema tuberculata. The sequence goes on from JAFIDM010000280.1 coordinate 12,972, forward strand.
TAATTATGCAAAGTTTGGTCCAGATAGGTTAAAAGGCCTAGGAGTGAATAAAGAACAAAGAAAGAAAGAAACATTCATTTTTATATAATAGATTGGTGCAACAGTTATTTTTAAAGAATTAAAAATTGTATTGATTAAAATTGTGGAAGATTAAATTACTTTTCTAAAATTAACTTCGCATTATTCGCCATTTTTACAACAAAATATAATAAAAGAATATATTTCTTAATAACAGCTATGGTTTTTTTTTTATTTTCTATCAAAAACAAAATATACTTTTAACATAAAAAACAAAAGGGAAATGGTATTTGGTGATTGTACTTTATACAATACTGATATGAAATTATTATTTGTTTGTTAATTCCAGAGTTGAGGTTATTCTCTCTCATTTAAACATTTTCCATCCATCTGTAACGAAATTAGTAATCACGCAGTTGAATTACCTTCACAGAAGTAGCTTTTTCTTATTAATTTTAATTAACCAAATACTGGAGTATAATGATGTAAAATCACAAAAGGTATCTACGACTTGATCAGATTCATCTTGATACACAGTACAAATTCTTTCTCCGAATGGTATCTATAGGTTACTAATACGTGTAAGTGATTGGGAGTGTTAGTTTATTATATTGTCGACGTTGTAACTCAAATTGTAAATCAGTGATTGCATCCACTTTCATACGAAAGAAATTAGTCTTATTGTCTGTTTATATTTTGGTGTTCATAAACCTTCAAAAGATCCTTTCCACATGAAATTTTGCAGATAAACATTAATATATTTTTATAGATCTGATTAGATATTAGTATTTACAACAATTACTTAAAAGAATTGACTTTAATTCTTTAGTTTTGTTATTTTACTTTCTTCAAGTTGAAACAGGCTTTCTTTCTACAAAGCAAGATAATTAAAGAAAGTCTTATTAAATGAAGTTGATAATAAAGTTCTGCTTTTAAAGAAAAAGTTCCACCATTAATTTATCACTGATTATTTCAGTCATTGTGTATGTTTATAACATGTAGGTTTATTTCATGGATGTATTTTTAAGAAACAGACATTATCACAATTATCAATACAGATAATGTTTAGTAAAAAAAATTCTCCAAATATTTAAATACAGAAATTGAATGTGGTATCTAGGATTCAATGTAACCACTTCCTCAGAGTTGTCCAGGTGCAAAATGGATTTAGACATTCTAAATGAGTTCAATTTCACGAGCATCCTAAAATAACAGTTGACCCTTTGAATTAAAACTAGCTTGAATAAATGATATCTGCGCTCCAACCAATTCTTGTGTTCCTGTTAACAAGTTAAGCGTTTTACTAGGAAATTGTAAGGGGTTCCATTGTTTTGTGTTTACTAGGAACCTGGGTATTCATTTATTCATAAATGCTCTTAAACACTATCAGTCTTTAAAAATTCATGAATTTATTAATTACCGCTACTTTCCTCACCATTTGGTATCCGGTGAAAAAACAGACGAAATCAAAGATATTTTGCGATATGTAATCACGAAACAGAGAACAGTTCAAAATCTCTGAGTCTTTCATTACTTTTCTGCAAATTTTGCGTTTTCTTTTCACAGTGTGTGAATGAATTAAAAAATTTCTTGGAAGATTAGGTGTATTAACCTGCTATCCCTTCATAAGCATTACAATAAACATATGATGACATTTCAGAAACACAATGACCTTCAAATTACATTTATTCTTTAAATTAAATTTAAATAAACACAATTTTTTCAGAATTGTTTTGAAAAACGTTCAAACTCTAAAAAGCATTTAATTGTTTATTAATTACATTACCACTTCAATTTTAACTACTTGAATTAAGCGAAAGCGAGATATTAAAAAATGAAAATTAAAAATTTATGTAAAATATCACATGTTAAGAAATGACCAAGACAATACAAAGAAAGTTTTTTGTGCTCTTTCTGGGAACGATTTACGAACTTCATTTTAAGTGAAAAAAAATAATAAGAAGGTTTTTTGGTTAAGCCTACTTCCGGTTTTGGAGGGGCAGGAAAATGATTGCAATTAAACAAAATCATTTTTTTAATGTTTACAAGTCCTATTAGGTATACTTATATTAAGAATACCTGTGGTGTAGGTGCTGATAGTTTGATATTAGGACTTAAAAATTAAGTGTAATTAAGTTAATCTTAAAAATTAAGTATAGTTAAGTTTAGTTAACTGAATCAATTATTTTGAGAATGAATATGATATCCATTGTGGCCACCTATTAGAGTTGTTCAAATAGTGCAAAATGGGGTCTAGATTTACTAAATCAACTTAATGCAGGCCTCATTTGAAATTGTTCTTGTCCTTTAAATTACAACGGCTTTGAATAAACTAGTTGTTGCGACAATCCATAGTAGTGTCTCTTCTAACTTCTGTGTAGATGTTTGATAGATTGAAATTGATTTTGTTTTTATTAAAAAACATGAATTGACTTCTTCTATTTACTTTGTTACACTTATTTTTTACGTTTAAAAATTCTCCAATGATTCAGTATTTTGTAAAGATTTAGTAAAACCTCAAGTATTTTCAAGATAAAGTTATTTTCAATTTAAATGGTATATATTTAAAACATATAGTTGCTCTACAGTAAAAAAAATGAACTTCTAATATTGTAATATTTTGAATTATCTCAAATTCCTTATTCGAATCATCATCTTATTTTACTTAATAGAGAATTAGAGAGAAAAATCTAATCCTGTTCCCCTTGGTCTGGCACATGGTTATTTGTATTTATAAAGGAGAGTTGCAATCATAGGAAGACTAAAATAGACCGAAGTGTCCTATTCTAGCCTTCAGATGGACAGGGAATACGAGAACAAACACCCATGTCCAACCTATGTCGTGAACTATCAATAAACCTTCAGTTTCCTAATTTTCGATCACACACGAACGAACAGATAGAGGACAAGACTGATTCAAAATTATGTATTTTATAATCAGAAGACATTAGAAAATTATTAATCCAGATTAAGATGAATCCTTTTTTTTATTACGTGAAGCCCATCACCAACATTTCCCGATGTCTTAGGTTAGATTGGAAAGTTATATATTCTCCTACGATCGCAACATTAATTTGCTAAATACACAAAGATTGTTTTTTGAATGCTATATATGCATTCTGTAACTAAATCTTGCAAAGCGAAGCGACATAAACATAAAGCATTTAAATTTATTCTTGCTCTACAGTAAAAAACATGATCTTCTAATATTATAATATTTTGAATCATCTCAAATTCCTTATTCGAATCATCATCTTATTTTACTTAGAGAATTAGAGAGAATAATCTAATCCTGTTCCCCTTGACCTGGCACATGGTTACTTGTATTTAGAAAAGAGAGTTGCAATCATAGGAAGACTAGAATAGACCGAAGTATCCAATTCTAGCCTTCAGGTGGACAGGGAATACGAGGAGAACGCATCCCCGTCCTTCCTGAAAACAATTTGTTAATTAAACTAAAAAAAAAACAAATTTTTAATACTTCAGATATGTATATGACATACTTATCATATGGTTTGGCACTATTAGGCAATTTAACTTATTCTTTGAAAACTTAAATAAAAGCACTACTGATTTAAAATTTAAAAAAGAATTAGAAACAAATGGTGAGTTGAAGTTTTTAGACATCAAATTGATAAAAAATAAGAACAAAATTGTAATGGAGCACTACAGAAAGGAATTTCAAAGTGATCATATATTAAATTACCTCTCAGGCCATAAAACTCATATAAAAAAAAATATTGTTGAAAATTGGTTAAGAAGATTAGATTGTAACACCAGTTTTGAAAAAGTGTATAATGAAAAAAATTAATGATATGACTGCCCTCCTTAAGAAAAACAACTATCCAGAAAAATTTATCAATGACCAAGTTAAATCTTACAATACTTTCAAAATTAAAGAAATTAACAAATTTGAAAATAGGATTTATATCCCTTACCTTAATAATAACAGCATTTGGTTACAAACTTTATGTAAAGATTACAATATAAACATTGGCTTTAGATATAATAATAAAATTAAAAATTTGCTTTGTAAAAAAGTAAATCAACATGATTATAAGAACGAAATGGGTTTAATCTATAAAATTACTTGCCAAACTTGTCAAAATTTTTACGTAGGAGAGACCAAAAGAACCTTAGCGGAGCGTGTATCGGAACACTGTAGGGCCTTAAAGAATAAAAACAAAGACATCTCAGACGTAGCATATCACTATATAACGAAGAGCCACGTTATGGACACAAATGTCCAAATTTTATATAAAGAAACACAATTAAGTTTAAGGAAAATATTGGAAAGTTGTGTTATAAAAAGCTCCAAAGTAAAAAAATTTCAATAGATGTAAAGGAGCTATAGTAGATTTTAATACCGTTGTACTCATTAGAGATTATTTACATTTTGATACCCAAAAAATAGCCAATATTAAGGAATTAAATTATTAACAATATTTTGGGAAATTTATGGATAACAATTAATAAGTCATAATTGTAAACAACAATTAAATTTGTTGTATCACCATGGTTTTATTTATTTTATTGTTATGCTTTTTGTAACAACAATAAAATTAGTTAAATTGGTATTAAAAGATTTATGTTTATTTGAATTTATATTATGTTTAGACTAATATTATTAATTTAAATTTAAAATAGATGATGCATCCACATACAGGTTTTGAATCCTAGTAACTTTTTGAAAAATTTAATAATAATAATAAAGAACTTGTTTGTTATTTTCATTCTTTGTACCAGGTCCCCCTCCTTAAGTGTTTTGGTTCATAATTTTTTACCCCTCCCCCCTTCCACAAAGGTCACATCAAATTGTTCAGATTTTCTAGAAGAGATAAAGAATGATATCCAAAATTTACCATTGTGACCTCTGGGTGAAAAGTTATGAGGGAAAACCGAATAAACTCACAACTCATCCACCCTGGAATAGAATATTTTATTTTCCTTTCTCGTGATTTGTATTTTGAAAATTAGGAAAAACCAACCAAAAAATCATAAAGAAAAATAAAGATGTAAAAAAACAAATAAAATAAGCATTCAAAGTGATTTCACTGGAATGCGCACCTATCTGTCAACCATGTGATGTATATTCTACAGACAAATCAAAGATTTCATTAAATGTCTGCAAAATTACACTTTGATAATAGAATGAAAACGCGAATTTCCGTCTCTCAAAAAGTATCTTTAATCAAATGAGGTTGGTGGAAATGTTTCTTATGTTTTGAATGTTTTCTGATGAAGTATCATTCAAGAAAGTGTACTGTATTTAAAAGTCTTACATGAATATTGAATAAATATATTAAAAAGTTAAATATATCTTTAAAATAATATCAACTTAAATTGACCATTTGTAATATTAAAGCTAAAACTTTTTTCTTTTTTCACCGCGATGCGCGCTCGTGTCGTAACCGAGACTTCCTGTTTTCGGAGATTTTTAAAAGCTTATAACTTTTGACCTCGAGGTCAACCGGTTAAAATTTTTGTGTCATCCTTTTTTATTTTTTTTTAGCTGAACTTTTTGATATAAGTAAGATAGGAGCTATGTGTATGTAAATAAACAAAAGGCTGCATCTGTTGTCTTCCTTCATAATTAGGATAACTAGAAAACTATTTGTCCTACAAAACTTGAAATTTCAATGAAAATTCCATCATAACAAAGAACTCTATTAATGCAGGTACAATACAAAATCTGGGTGTAGAGAGGTTCGGTAAAAGACCTTCAGCATAAGTGAATTTGTAGCAAGTTTTTATGAACTTTTTATCATCTCTTCTTGTAGGTAGTTGAAAGTTGACTCACCAACTATTTATCTTATTTTCTTTTCCGAGTAAAAAAAAAATCGATCTCAAGTGAAGAAGCGATATTAGGAACTCAAATAGATCCTCGTGCAAATATCAGAATTTAGCAAATATTTTGCTGCTGTTTTAATGATTCCATTGATCCCAAACGGAATGTTCAGTCTGTTCTAAACTATAAAAGTTTTTTTTCGTTTCTTGAAAGTTTTCTTTAATGTTGCCTTTAAAGTCCTGACTCAAGCAACTGCAGGCGACTGCAATACTTTTATTTTTTTATATGCAGTGTTACCTCTGAATAACGGACAGTCACGGGACCGGAAGTTTCGTGCGTTATTGGGAGGTGTCCGCTATTGGGGAGGATTATCTTTTTTTCATTTTTTAGTTTATAGCATATCATTTAATGAAAAATTACGTACAATCTTAATTAAGTTTCTACAATTATCATTGCGATATGAGAGAATATGAACAATTGCAAATTATTTACTATATTCCTTTTTAAATGAGTGCTAATCCGTTTGTCTCACTTACTGTAATAAATTTTATCATTATTTTATGTAGAAAATTAACTTTTAGCCATCCATT
>JAFIDM010000281.1:4311-18423 GCA_023159025.1 Thereuonema tuberculata
TTTACGTTCCAGCATTAAATATGTTCCAATTGTTTATTTACGTTCCAGATTAAATACGTTCCAATTGTTTATTTACGTTCAAGCATTAAATATGTTCCAATTGTTTATTTACGTTCCAGCTTAAATATGTTCCAAGTGTTATTTACCAGCATAAATAATTACTTTGGTGTCCAGTTTTCCCTGCCCTCATTCACTGCGTTTGCAGTCCCAACTATGCGATATATTTCTGATCATATTTCTGGCTATTAATTTTAAATATTTCCTATTTCTTTCCCTTCTAATTAAGACATTGAAGAGAACCACTTTTTGATTTTTCGATCCTTCAACGAACTGCAGAGATGCAATAAATAGCAGAAAGAAAATAAAAATGGATAAAAAGAACAGCATAATTCCTTCGCTCGTTTCTAATGGGTCAATTATTTCTGAAATCACCATTTTTCTCTTTCTAGAAATGTTGCATAATATATTAAAATTGTGAAAGTGAAAGATAATGCCTTCCAGCCTAGAGACAGCAAGGGGCGTGTTTCACAGTACGGTGCTTCATTATCGATAGATCACCCTTCGATTTTCTGGAACATTCGTAATCATCTCTCTTCGGTCTCCTTCCCGCATTTCGGTGGGGTTTTAATCTTTGAGTCACGTCTGCCTATTCTTACACCTGCATGAAATCTTATTTCTCAAAGGGAGTTATCGCTTTGATTTTTAAACTTGTAAAACCCTTAAATAGAGATAAAGAAAATTATTTTAACACAAGAGAATTTTATCTGTCGAATCATCCTTCTATGATAATCAATTTCTATTTTATACCAGAGTTCTGATTTTAATTACATAGCTGTCTAATAGGAGGCCATGTCATTATTATAACTAATTTTTATATTGCAGAGATCTGTCATCTTTTAAAATGAAATTTTAAAGTCAGACATTTTTAATAATATTTTTTTAACATTCTTGCAACATGCTTCATTGCAAAAATTTGATTTGTTTTATCCAAGATTAAATCGAAATATCTTTGTAATCTAAGCAGCGTAGATAAAGTCTTTGAATTTCCATAAAACGAATTGTATCGTCTGGATAAGCTGGTTGGCTTTAAGAAAAGAAGATCTCAATTACCGTCTTATTCAAGAATCATACAGAAGATGTTGTAAGTTAGAGAACAGAGCCATCATGTGTTGGATAAAATGATGGAGATCTAAAATTTTGTTAGGCCTCAAAAAGAGATTTATAAATTAGACGGAAAAAAGTTTAGCTTGGTTGAAATAAGTAACTGAAAAGAAATATACTTCACTTCAAAAAAAGTAACATACTTCAATTAGCCTTTTGAAATACTTAATCTAAGTGACCCCAGTATACAGTTTATACAGAGAGCAGTATATACAGAGAAGTATACAGCTTTATTAATATGTAAAAGCATCTGAAGCTCAGAAAAAAGACAATTAAGTAGTTAACTTACGTATCTAGGCCATTTTTATAACGTTTTGAGATACAGGATTCTAAAGCTAAAATAAGCCTGTGAATCCCTATGCAAAAAGTTACTAATGTGTTAATGTCCTCTTTTACTGTCAGGGTTATTTATAAAAAGATAATAATTAATTGTTTCGAAACAGATTAAGGAGTACAGCCAAGCTTTTTTTAAAATTTAAATTGAGTAATCATCTAGACAAGGAAATGTTTTAGCATGTTTTTAGTAAATAGAATAATGTCTATATATTCCACTTAAGTCTACATATACGACAATGCGAGTAGACAATAATTGAATTCAAGATTATGATATAAACTGTGCGACTGGAAAATGTAGAAGATTATAAACAAAGATATAGAAACAAAGCCAAATATTAATTTTATTAAATAAAAACAAAAAAGGTTTCCAGTTTGACTAGGCCAAAGCAAAAGATAAGAACAAATACTTGGATTTGGAAATCACACCAAGTAACAAAACAATTTATATAAATGTCGTAAAAGAAAAGAAAATATGGTGATAACATTCTTTAAAAAAACTATCAACATTTAGCGCTGAAACTTGGAACTGACGAAGAAAAGGGAAAAACAAATGTTGATATGTAACATGAAGAATCTATAAAAAAGTATAAATTAAAAGAAATGATGAAATTAAATTCCATAGGCATTGACCATGTAGAGAAGGAAAAACGGCTGTGGTTAGGAAAAATGTCTGAAAATACTGTGACATGAATCGTAACTACTGGAATTTGCGAACAAGAAGGAGAGAAAGAGGAGGCAAGAAGACGAATTAAACAAAGATTATAAGATTAATATTACAGTTATATTACAAGCCTCTATTTTCTTAACTATCTGAATAATGATTATCAGAAGTTTCAATTGTATTAACAAAGAAAAAGGAAAAAGTGTTAATGATTATTCAGTGAAATTATTTCAAGGAAATCTAAAAACATAAGAAAATTTAAATAATCTTGATTACTGCAAATTGTTAAATATTTGTATAATATATTACGTACATGTTATGTTTGTTACATATTTGATTTGCAACTTGTTGATTGTTATAATTTTACGAAAATGGAGGAATAGGTTTAGAGCATATCTAAACTTGTTCTGCCTGAAGAAGATCGGAAAAAGAAGTCGAGAGAAATATCCGTAGAATAAGGAAGATCTAAAGAAGATATATAAATTGTGATTAATTTTAAAAAGAAATCTTTCATATTTTACTTTTTTAACTCACTTTTACTGTAAATCTCACTTTAAAACTATTAGCATTTCAAGAGCTGTAAAGTGATTTTTCTTTATTTCTTGAGGTATATCAAGAATTCGTATTCCTCTGCCTCGTTTTATAGATGATGTTTTTCATTATCATTTTTCTTTACGACCATTATTGACTTTACCTTTATTTAATTAATCTTTTTTATTACTATTTCATCTCTGTAACTCAAGTCTTAATTGCCCCAGGTTTAACTATACTCATAATCATCTAGTTTTCTTTTTAAGTTCAGACAGGTTTGTGAAGCTAAATATTAGATAAAGCAAAAGTTAAGTCATCAAATAGCAAAGATTTTAAAATGGCTTAATGTAAATATTTCATTTGTAGGAAACTTAGAAAAACATTGTGTAAACTGAAATCTTTTAAATATTTAATGCTATTAGTATCTTTCTTTTGGATAACTTTTGTATCCTGAAGCAGAACCAACAAAGGCAGGTTTCATTCTCATTAAAAAGTCATATGTCATACTAAAAACAAAAGGCCTATTGTATAAACACGTCAAGATAATTTAAATGAAAGTAGCACAACATTTATCTATTTAGTATTTATCTAACCATCTCTTTTATGTATCTAGAATGCTGAAAACATTTTTAGTTTTAAAGTATGAAAAACAAACTTTTGATCTTAGGAAAAAAATGAAATAAAAATTTTCCATAGATCGTTTCAATATTTATTTAAAAAATTATGTCACTAGAAAGTGTGAATATTGTCTTTATATATTTTGCAAAGCTTATTTATTTGTTGTGTTCGCAATACATGTAAACCCAATACGAAACTTTACCGTGATGAACAGCTTAATTTGGCAATGCTTTACTTTTTACTGAATAGCAGGTCAGGAACTTCACTGGATAGTCTTCGTTAACTTTGCTGTGGTAAATTTCCCGGAAAACACGTTTCTTTGCTTCTATTCAGGCAAGAAATCAATATACATACTTTCACGTTATTTGCTTCCTAGAACAAAGGACAATGGGCAGAAATGTATGGGAAGTTGTCCCACCCCTGTATAGTGATAAGATACATACCTATAGAAAGATCTCCTTAAATAGACCATATGTTATTGTTACGACTCGTCTCAATTATTAGTCCGTTCGGAGTTAAGTAAGTCAAGATGGGACTATCTAGTTGACATCGTAATTCTCGAATTTATTATTTCATTAAAAGAAAAGTGTGGGAAAAAGACACACTTAAAAAATATCTGAGCATTCATCGTAGAGACTTTGGGACGGCCCGTTTCGTCCTTGTTAGGGACTCATCAGCCAAACCCATTCACTAGATGAAATGCTCAGATAGTGCAAAAGTTAAAAGGGTATCCACACCCGCTTCCACTCTCAACGATGAATGATATTTTTAGATTTTTTTTATTTTTTATTTCTGTGTCTTTTTCCCCACACTTTTCTATTAATTTGAGGCACTTAAATTCTTTGATTATTTAATTCACTTTTAATAATTATTATACGTAATTAATAATTAATATGATCATTTATTTCAAGTAAATATAATTATTTACATGTAATTAATGAAAATAATATTTACTGTTACTGAAAATAATTATTAAATTATAATTCATTAATACATCCGGGGATTAAGATGTCAACTAGATAAGTCATATCTAGAACTACATAACTCCGAAAGGACTAATAATTGAGACAAGTCGTAATAGTAAAAAATATTCTATTTATGGAGATCTTTCCTTACGTATATAACTTATCACTATATAGTGGTGGAACAGATCTGCCCTTTCTCCTTTAAACGTTTAGAGAAATGTCTGTTATTGAGAATCTTGAGAATTGAGGCGCGGTAACTCGAATTAAAATTAACCTATCAAACCCTCACATTTAAGATTTTGGTTTTATTATCTAGATCTGCTTAGATTTTAGAATAAATAGGCAAAGGGCTAAAGGCCACTTAACATAAAGACCAAGACTTAAGCATAAATAACTATATAGGCGTAGCAAGGAATCGGGAATGAGGGGAATTATGATATTGGTAATAGTTCAAATAAAACAAACAAACAAACAAACAAAAGAATCGTTGTATCCTTTCCTGGATGGGAGGGGTTACAGACAAACCGATGAACTACCAACCAAAAAAAAAGGTCCAAAAATCCTAGATTTCTTTTATTTTCGGATGCAAGAGCAGGGGTTCTCACCCCTACACCACCGCTTATCCCCCCCCAACCCCCTCACTGTTCGCCAGTGGGTAATGATTGCACTAAACTTCAAGGTAATGATTGCACTAATAAATATTTCTCTCCACTCCTGATTAGCTTTCATTCATGACAGTTTTATTTTATTAATTGTTAGTATCCCCTATTTATGGGCACTTCAAAGAGAGGGTCAAAACAATTCTAAAGACTATTTACAGTTTGGTAAAAAAATGCATGTAAATAACAAAGGTACTCGCACTCGGAACTATTATGTTGGGCATCTGGGACAGCTAATTCAGCCTTATCAGGCTTCTTCAGTCAGATTTACCCTTGATGACAGCTCGGAGTGCGTGACAAAGATAATGCTCCCGTTTCAGCTCCCCGAAGTGGTCCTCAACAATATAAACTGTATTTACAGTTCATTGCTATGGAGAAAGTTTTCCCATTCACTGATGATGACCCGTTAACGGGGAGAAACTAGTTTGTTTTAATTGTAAATATGTATGTTTTTTAACTTTTAACTTAATTTTTAAACTTGTGTGTTGGCTCTATTTAAGAAGTTTAAAAAATTTTAACACATGTAAAAAACTTTTGTAAAAAAAAAAAAAAAAGTTTTGCAGTGGTTCCATTGTTATTTATTTTATATACAAATAACCCACAAACAAGAATAGAATGAGATCAAATGACAGGATTGTTAATAACTAATGTAAGACTGTAAGAAAACATCTGAAGACTAAGTGACATTGTACACAGTAAATTAAGCACAGTAAACGGCTATATAATGTATGTAGGTTTGTAATCCAACGTATTTTTTTTTCCCTATATGACTTAACCCTAACCTTGGGATAGTTCTCCCTCGAGCTGTCCCATCTGCCGCACACCAGTGCCTCTTGTTTACCATTCATAATAGGAAGCCGTCACGGTGAATCCATTAAGATTTGTCATCACATCTCTCGCCTCAGATTAAATCAAGCCTCGCAACGACATCTCGTCTTAATGAGGCTTCGGACGAAGTTGGCGGACGACCACGACAGTTCGAGCAGCCGGCGTTCAATAGAGACATTACGACAGGGAAGTAATCATGGTGGGGGTGAATTCCGACAATGGAACAACATCTTCCCTCTTCTCTTTCATAGAAATGATTAAAGAGGAAGAGGCGAGGGGTACCAGCAACCACGGAATCCTTTGTCAAAGCACCATAGTTAATGTACCCTACTTCTGTTAATTCCAACATCTATGATTTTTTTTTTCTTCTCTACCTTTCATCTCTGGTTTCTTTTTTGTTGCAGCCATTTCATTTTTCCCGAGTTTCGAAACATATTAAGTAATGGCTCTGAAAAAGTATTAATCGCCAACCACGAGCTGCTGGTCTATTATGATCATCATAACGTCTCAACTATTTTACCACTGACAATTAAGGCAAATAGAAACGACAATTAACGATAATTAATAATGCTACAAATAGAAAATATTAATTATACTGCAGATTTGTTTTTGTACGTTATATTTGTTTATATACTAATTTACACCTATACATTCCCTTCTTATTATACTGATGAAGTACGGAAAAGTTATAGGCCTACAGCATATTTTAAATACCAACATTACATTTAAGACTAATGAATTAAATTTCATCAATTCATTGTATTATCTATTTTTACAAACGTATGATGTATGCAATGAACTCAAATTATCGTTTGAATTCTACATTACAAAAACTTTAATAACTATAATTTCTTTTGTCAAAGAAAGTTTAACCAAATGACTACATATGTCAAAAGTTTCCCATATTTCCTGTGTATGCATGGAAATCCATGCGTTGAAAGATATTAAAATCTTTTTTTTTTTTTAATGTTTATCAATCCTATTAGGTATACTTATAAGCGGTATACCTGTGTTATAGGAATTGAGCATTTTAATATATTTTTTTAAAAAGTTATTAATTAATACTTAATTTTTCCATCTACCACATCTGAAATTATATTTTGTTTTATTTGCTTAAAAGTTACATTATTTTTTTTATTAGGATCTATTTGTTTAAATATTTTATATTTTACATAATTAGCTAATCTATATCCATAATTATTTTTAATTCTTTCTATTTTAAATATTTTATTCCAAATACATCTAGTTTTTAATACTCCTTGTTGGTAATTTATTTCTTTTTCCACTTCAAAATAGTTTTTAATTATTGTTTTATATATAAATTTTTCGTTTATTTTTAATATTTTATATTTTTTTCTTATCCTTAATTGTTCATTTTTTTATTTATATTTATAATTTTTATAAACATTATTAAATATTTTTAATGTTTTCTTATTGATATTTTCTATTTGTTGTTTATTCATATTTATCCAACATTCCAATCCATAATCCAAGATTGAGTCTACAAGGGATTTGTAAACTATGAGCTTTTGTTTAAACGGAACAGCATCCCTAATGTGATAAAAGAGAAAAGCATATGAGCCCAGCTTCCCTATCACATAACCATACTGTTCATTCCAGCAGAATCTGTTATCTATATTAATTCCTAAATATTTATAAGTTGAAACAATCTGATTATAATTTGTGGGTAATCCTTATAGTTAAAAATAACATGTGTATTTGAATTTACAGGAATAATATGTGCATGTCCAAGGTATAAGAAATTACAATAATATAGAACATCACATTATTGTTATATTCATTCAAGAACAATTTTCAACAGTTCAGTTCTTCAACTACAGATGTTGCTGAACTATCTGAATTGATTAATCCCTTTTTATTGTTAAGTTTAAATTTTACGTGTCTTGATACTTTTATTTGGAAGAAACCTATACATAGAATTAAAAAATTGATACTAAAAGGTTATAATTAAAATTAAAACGACCGGTTTCTCAAGTTACGAACGTGTTCTTCAATCCTCCTTTTATATTGTTTTGAAGCCTGCACTGTAATAACATTCATTCTTATAGTAATTTTTGAAGATAATAACAGATAATAACAGTAAAGTATCTTTTTACAATTAATCCCAAAACTAAGTTCGGATTGAAAAAGACGCTATTGATAAATGTAATAAATTTTAATTAAGAAAAATCAAAAACATAGTCATAAGAAATCAATTTTTATATAGAACACAATCTGCACATCAATGTACAAAAGAAATTACTGCGTACGAGTACAATGTACAAGTATTGAAATAATTTGATGTACAACAAGTAATATAATGTACAACCATTTGAGGAATTTTTATTTTTAATTTTTATTTCATAGCATAATTTAGCATTTAAAAGTTCGGAATTCACTTTTACATTTCTGACTTTAAAAAATTTATTAATAAATAAAATTTTGACCAATATTCAAAGCAATAAAAACGGCGCTTATTCTGAAAACACTCAAAAGATCGGATGCTTTAACAATGTTTATCAGAACATAAATCAGGCATATCAGGCACTTTAGCAGAGCGGATATACAAAAATCAGATTGGTTAATGTTAGTCTTAAAATTTTTACCCCATCTTTTAAGAAGTCAAAATCTCAATTAATGAAAAAAAAAACTGATGACAAAATTGAGGAAATATTAAAAGTGTCGATCTGAAATTACTTGGAATAAATTTATTACTTAATGTCCCACGACACGAGCGCCACCAACACGACATGCTCTTCAAAAAAATATTCGAAAAAGAGAATATCATTAAATTGCTGGAGAAAGAGCCCCTCACCCAAAACACGAACCAAGCCTCATCGCCCCTTCATTTAATCTTACCAAATAACAATGAAAATGAACTCCTTCAACCAATAAAACATGCGTGATACTAAATAGTAAAGCAATATACCAATTATTTATGTAATTAGTAAGAAAACAAACGAAATTTTTAAACTAAAAAAAAATGTCAATATTTAAAACAAAGAGCTAATTGCATTCTACTTTTATTTTCTATGAGCTGTGCCCCGCGGTGTCACCCGCGTTAAATTCGACCCTTCTCGGTAATGTTCGGTTCTCGTCGTGCGGCAAACCGCCGCCGCCGCATCCGTTGGTTGACTTTTATGTTAACTGCTCCACTCCTGTTGGTCGTAGCGTGATGTTATATAGCCGATAACCTTCCTCAATAAACGTGCTATCTAAAGCAAAGTTTTTTTTTTCAAATCGGACTGGTAGTTCCTGAGATTAGCGCGTTCAAACACACAAACTCTTCAGCTTTATATATTAAGTATAAGATAAGATTTTTTTTTCGTTTAACTTTAGCGTGAATGCTCAATGCATTGTAATGGTACTTTGTCTTACAACTAAATTTACAGACATGTTGCTGAAAAATTATATTGCTATTAAATACAGTTCAAGACTGATTTACGTTCTAAGATCATTCGACATTGATATTTCTTGGGTAATATTTCTGAATACTAATTAATGACTGAGCTTCCAAATACTTCATATTCCATATTTTTCTTTTCTGTTCATTTGTCATACTGCCAGTTTTCTAAAACGACTGGACGGATTTTTATTAAATTTGATATGTAGCTTATTTATGGTTTAACTTGCAACACAACAAAAATAAATCTTTGGTCTCCACCCTTCCCATCCTTCAAAACGGACCCCAAAATCTCTCATTACAACGATTGGGTTAATTTCTATAAAATTCGACACATTCTTCATTAATGGACCATCCAATACAGCTTCATCCTCTCTCCATCACTTCCCCTGTTGTATGCTCATCCCCAACTATGCGAGGTTACCTGAGCCTATACCGAGTTACAAGATTTAGTTTATGAACGTATAATCAATTTTCGTATAAATTAAAGTATTAGGAGTTATTGGATTGGATGGTAAAAGATCTTTTGACCCTTTTCGTGCCCATGTGTTAATACCATTTGTCAGAAATGACCAGATTTATTTCTGATAAGGAGACGATGGCTGGAACTTGTGAAGATGATTCAAACATGTCAACATATTAAGCAACCACGAATTTAGTTGGAGGTTTCAATGAATTTACGATTGCGACAGAGGCTTTTATCTATGGGATGTGAGTAGGCATCGTTAGTTGATCCTAATTGATCCAAGCTGACAGAAAGGGAAACAGGATTAAAGAAATGATCCGTAAACAGATGCCTTGATAACAGTTGAAAGTTCTGCGTAGCCTTTTAAAATTACAAATATTTTTGTAAAAGATAAATTTTTAGCTGAAATGAGTTTGAAATCCAGAACCTACAATTTTAAATTCACATGTTATTGTTTCTTTAAAATTTGAAATTTCAAAGTAATAAGAAATTAAGATATCACAAATCATCTACTATTTCTTTAAGATATCTATGTCATGATTGATGGTTTTAGTGTAAAAAACTTTAATGACTTTAAAATAAGTGAAATGTTCTTGAAAGAACTTCTAGCTTACTTTCCTTTCATGTTATTCCTTAAACTTTTCTATATTTTCCTTGTTTGTTTGATTGATTTTTTTTAACTCGAGAAAAACGACATAGAAAGGCTATATTTTCAAATTATCATATCTCCTGCATCTAATGGTAGTACTGTGGTAATCTTTATTTCTACATTCTTGATTTATGATTTTTCATAATGTTCTTCCCCTTTTATTTATCATTTCATTGAAACAAATTTTCTTTTCATTAATTTCTTCATTTCTAGTAAGACAGCCTTTAACATACAGTATTTAATAAATTTTTATTTCCACTGCTTACATTGACAATAATCTTTTCGCATCAATATATCCAGAATGTAATGAAAACTCTTCCAGCACTTTGTAAATGTTAATATTTATCTTCTAAGCCAGTGTTTCCCAACCGGTGGGTCGCGACTTGATCCTAAAACTACCAGAAACCATCGAATAAACCATCAGAAAAGATCAGAAAAATCGAAAATTGATCATATATAAGGAAGGGATACGATACAAATATGGTTTTATTCTATATTCTTCTATTCTTATATATGTGGAGGTATTCTGATGAGGAAAGGTGGGTCGCCAGATGAAAAAGGTTGGGAACCACTGTTCTAAGCTATTTTATTTTCACTACAATACAAAGGACATACAGAAGAACTCCCCTAAAAATATCGATTGACATTTGAAATATTTCGGCTCAACAGTTCTCGAGTCTTCTTCAAAAGAAGTTTATAGTAGCATTGCCTGATAATAAGATCTCCTGCCTTATTATTCAATCTTTCAAAACAGAATAAAAATCGTGTAACAATATAATTAATATAAATAAGTGAAATACAGCTAACTGAAACTTGAAGTGAAGATGCACAACTTTTATTCTAATTTGGGATAGTCTTTCAAATGACCATCAGAGTTAAATACTTTACATTCAAAATCTATCAAGCAGAACATTCCACACAATAATTTAATTGTAAGCTGAAACATATTGTATTTAGTACAAGTTGGTATTCTCGCATATACACAGTTTGATTATCCGAAGTTTTTGCTTAAGAGAATCAACCTTAATCCTACTACAGTCGGACCTCGATATAAGGCCACCCCGCATATAAGGTCACTTTTCTAAAGTCCCGGCTCATTGAATAGGAATTCCTTAATATGAATTATCGGATATATGGTCAGGTCTTAAATACCGTAATCGCATATAAGATCACTTTTGTCTGTGATTTCAGTGCCACACTGATTCAATTCTAAGAATTTTTTTCGTGGGTACGATCTTTTATCGGCGTCATTTCGCCTACTGACGGAGGGGAAAGCTATTTCACAAAGCACTTCATCCCCTCAAATTCTAGGAAAAAAGATGATGAAGACGATATTTCTTTACGTGTGTTAATACAAGATTTCAGAAATCGCGGCTATGCTATAGAAGGGGAAAGTAAATACGTGAGAATTGATGATGAAATTGCTACCACTTCTCAAGCTTCGATTTCCGAAATTGTTTCGCAAGTTCTAGATTCCAAGGCATTAGAAAGTGAGGATAACGACAGTGATACTGAAAGTGAAGCGGTGACACAAGCAGAAGCACTCAGAGCATTAAATTTTCAGAAACCACAAAACTTAGAAAACATTGTACAAAAGATGAAACCAAAATCGCGACAGTCCAGTATTATGGATTGTTTTAAGTAAGGTCAGTTGTTCATCAGTACTTTGCTTGAGCATACTAGTACTATTTGTATACAACTTTATTCCGAATTAAAATTTTAAAAAAATAATTTTTCTGATTCCATTAATTTTAATTGGTTCAACTAAATTTAAAAATTATAACCTAATAAACTAATATTTTTCTACATATTAGATTTTACAAAGAATTATACTGTATTTATATAATGCTTATAAATGCTTATGAATCGGTTATAAGGTCACCCGCTTATAAGGTCACTTTCGCAAGGTCCCAAGGGGTGACCTTATATCGAGGTCCGACTGTACTTCGGATTATGGAAGGCTCTTCTGCAGTATATTTTTCTTCTACTCTATTTGCTTTATGACAATCTTCCATTTCCATTCTTGGTTAATATGATTCTTCGATATTGAGAACTTATAATCCTAAATCAAAAGTTTCTTGATTGCTGGTTGTCATTACGAGAAAAAAAAAATATTTTCTGCTCCATTCCGGAGCTGCAATTACTTGGGATTTGAATTTCCTGATCGAACCGAACTATTTCGAAGTAGTATTATTCTAATCAAAATAACGAAAATTAAAATCTCTCTTTCAAATAACACACATGATTATGAAAATAGACTGCAATCAATATCTAATCTCTGATTTATGTTACTTTTGCTATCACATTGATTCCGTGCTAAAACTAGTTTAAACGTCAAATTTCTTGAAAACTTTGTTTGCAGATACTTGTGGTGATGTCATCTTAGAAAAAAATCCTTGGTATAAGGTGTTCATTAAAGAAAGTCTGCTGAGACATCAACTGAAAACGCTCGATAACTTAGCAGCAAGCAACAGAAAGTAAATGGCAGTTAACTCAAGACTTCAAACTAATTGAAAAAAACAAAAAGTTAATAAAAGATAAATGAAAACGCACAAGATTTGTTAAAAGTAAAACGAAAGCACAACTGGCCAAATCAATCCAAGACATTCGTGCTATCACAGATAAATTTAATAGCACTGTGAATGGTTGATTGGATGTAGTCAATCACCCTTTCAGAATTTATAGGAATACTTTGACATTAATATTAAAATATATAAAATGTTTAATGTGCCCTAAATTAACAAAAAGGAATAAAGAAATGACACTAAAATCAGAAATATCTTAGTTTTCATCAGTGAGTGTCTGGAACGACCGTTTCGTCCTTTTTGTGTTTTCTTTTGGAGAGAGGCTGTTTTCGGGAGCGAGAGTGATTTCTCTTTTCACTTTTGCACTTGCTGAGCGTTTCATCTGGTGAGTGGGTGTGGCTGATGAATCCATAAAAAGGACGAAACGGCCGTCCCAGACTCTCAACGATGAAAGGCCAGATATATCTCCTTTTAGTAATATTAAAATATTAAATTATATACAAAGTTTCCTTAAAGTATTTCAAGAAGTTCAAATATTAGTGAGAAATTAAAATGCAAATCCATCGTTCATTTGATATTTTGTTAAATTACAAAAATTTTCCTCCGAAAAGGTTTTAATAGTTTCGAGTAATATAGTTGTCAATGTAAATAATATAATTATATTATAATAATAATAATAATTAATGTAGTACGTCCTCTAAGCAATTCCTATCAATATGTGGTTCTTTTAGACACAAGATATTAAGACAATTTAAATTGGCAGTAATATAAAATGCATGATTAACTGTAAAATATATTAATTAAATATCTTTAATATTAAGTATTATTATATCATTATTACTGTAACAATTATTTAATAAAATAATAATTTTAATGATAATATTTTTAAAAATAACAAGTTTATTTTTAATTAATTATTTCATTAATTAATGTCAACGCGCTCGCTGGTTTTGAAAGCAGTCGTGGTTTGGGAGAATCCATTTCTACCTGATGGTTGTGAGAAAGCGGTCGCGCGTTGGGTAAGCCACTTTTCCCGGGTTGCTAATAAACAGTAAATGTAATAATAATAATATTTTGACAATTGATATATTTGGAAGAAAGAAAAAAAAATTAAAATTCTTTTTAATATTTTAGTGTTGAAGAGGAGTTCCGCGGAGGAACTCGAAAGGCCCCTGAGTATTTTTTAAATGTTTTTGTAAATCTCTTTTAATTTGTGTGTGTGTGTGTGTGTGTGTGTGTGTGTGTGTGTGTGTGTGTGTGTGTGTGTGTGTGTGTGTGTGTGTGTGTTTTTTTTTTTTTTTTTTTTTTTT
>JAFIDM010000282.1:0-19357 GCA_023159025.1 Thereuonema tuberculata
TAATGATTGTTAGTAAAATAAAACAATTGTATTAAAATTAAGAATTGTTGAATTTGAAACAATTGTAAATATAATAATATGTTAGTAGCATTTTAAGGATAAATGCTAAGTTTTGTTAACAACCATGCTAAGAAATCTTTTGAATATACATTGTAATCTTGAAGAAGGAAGATAGAAAATTCTTCCGAAAATTTGATAATAAAATGAAGTGTAGATGAAGTTTTTTCAATATGTTACGAAGTGATTTAAAGAGCAAGTATGGATTTAGTACTTTTAACAATGTTTCATTTGGATTGTTTAGAGAAACAATGATACAAGAGTATTTTGAATCTAAGTGTTAACTTTGAAATCTTCTTCAACTGGGATCTAGTCGATGAATTAGAAGAAATATTGACGAGTTCATGAAGAAAATAGAAATCACACTTCAATTTAAATTGATAACAAAATCACACATTAAAAATGTTTGAATCTTTACCATTCAAGATGCAATAATAAGGTGGGAGGACGAAAAGGTAAGAGGGAATTGTAGAAGTTAATCCTGGAAACTAAATATGTGAGAGTATATTACAATGGGAAGAAGCTGTTAACCCCGTTAATACTAAGGCCACCAAGTGTCTTAGGACAAGAGCAGATTTATATGTTGTTACTGCAAATAAAGTTGTGGAAGAGAAATATTCTTAAGCCCTTTGTAAAAGAGATGGTCAGTGTTTTCCTCTAAAAAAAATAACAAAAAACTATATTCTCGTGTGAATGCTAGGCTACTACTTAAGTTAAGTTTGAATACAATAAAACTACTAAACAAAACATGAAAGAAAGACAAAAGAATGAATGTTTAAGTCACAGCGAAAATTCTGTGATAAATGAAAGTGACTAACAAACCTTGACAATAAAACAAAACAGATTTTCAGAATATTTCTTGACTAAGACATAATTTTTGAGTAATAAATTTCTAATTTCGCTTTAAAAATAGTTAGATTAAATCCTTAAAATCCTTAGATTAATCCTTTAAAAAATAATCTTAAATAAAAAAAATATCAAAAGTCATTTTCTATTCTAAATCGAAGTGCTTATATAACAATATCAAAGTCATTTTCATTAATCAATTTTCAGATATCTTGCTCTTGCTTACGGAGATTTTTCTGAAAAATTTAAGAGGTGTAATAAAATGTTGCATGTTATATTTTTGTAATTAATTAGTAGTTCCTCTATTAGAAGTTTCCGGCATTTTAAGTTGCCAAAAAAAAAATTATTATAATGTTTAAAGGATATTTTAACACAATTTCTTCAATTTTGTTCATGTAAGATAAATATTACTTAGAGTTTCAAAATTGCATTAAAGTTAGTCTTCGATCTACAAGACTTCGATACTACATTCTTACACTACATGAGCTTATACTACTTGAATTTTTGCAATTTAAATAGTTTAAATAGCTAAACTATATAAATTGGAAAAACTTTAGTAATATAACTTTAATATGAATTGAATTTCACGTAAAAATTGCCGAGAATGCCGTAATTGACAGAAATCATATTGAAATGCGTAATTTTGAAAGCTAAATATATTAAATATCGAAAATCTGTATTAAATACTAGATGCGCAGTAACATCACTGAATTTGCATGTTTTATTTTAATGCAACTCATTGACTCGTTCGATTATTGGTTTTCTCTTGGACATCTGCCCGTTAAAGGGTTTTATTTTTTTTATTGTAATTCGCTTTGTTCGTATTGAAAATTTCCGATTTCGTTTTGTACTTTTTTTGCATCTCAACTATGTACAGTATCTACTAGGTTTCTACTGGAAATGAATAATGATTTAACAGAAAAGTAAATAGGGAAAAAAATGATGAAAACTTTTATAAAAGTATAATTATTATAAATTAATTACATTATTAATTTACGGAAAAAATGAAATAAAAACATAATGATAAGCATTTGTTCATGTTGATTGGTGTTAACGTTAACAACTGATGATCAAGTAAATTAACCAAAGAATTATAATATAGAAAACACAAGTTATTCACTAAACATCGCTATATTTCGCAGAAAGCTGTTTTTCCTGCTTCTTCAGGCTTAATTACAAAGCAAAATAGAAACAAAGAATAATTAAACAAACAAAAATAGGCAATGTTTAAATCATTACAATCATTACAAGTATTATAAAAAAAAACCAAAAAAACAAATGTAGTTTTAGATTACTATTAAAGCCGTTTTTAAATTTGCTACCTACTTCAATGAAAGATTTGTTTTATTATTAATATTAATATTCAAGAACTTATGGAAACTCTATCTGACGATTTCCCGAAAGGTAATGTTTGCTTGAGTTTGGCGAAATCTAAGACTTAATTTTTTTTTATTGTTATAGCTAAGTTACAGGGTCATACATCTGGGAATGTTGCAGTTATCAGAACCCACGATGGGTTGAATTTTGAACACAGTAGTCGTTCAGCAGATGATGCATCCAATCATTACAAAAACTTCTGAAGCACCAGTTTAAACAATTTCAAGATTGCTGAATTAGATTTGGTCGTTTGATGTTCACATCTAACATATTTGGATTTTTTTGCATTTGGATATCATATATCTATCAAACGAAGATTTACAAACTGTGTAACTACTGCTAAAAAGTCGCCTGAAGTAACAATAATACCGTCAATAATGGTGCGAAGTAATTTAAACTCTAAAGTGGTGGATATCTCATACCTTAGTTTTTAAACTTTCAATGTAATATCTTCTATTCTTTTAGAATTGAATGTTAAATTCAAACGTCAATCACCGAAATAAACAGGAACTATACAAATAACCGGTACTCTGATAATGTAAACTAGTTGCGACCCGTGAAATATTCACGGAAGTAAAACAAATTCCACATTTTTGAAAAACAAAGATTGAAAAATAAGTTCTAAGCTAATTTTTTTAGAAGCCATGACTTCCACAACAGCCCATATGTAATTTGAATATCGGCTTATTTGTTAAAATAATATTATAATGTTGTTAAAATAAAAAAAAATAAAAAAATGATTTACCAGTTTCGTAGTAGCCAGCACTGCGGTTTCTCATTACGAAACATAATGGCAGCCTGCTGCCCTAAAAGAATAGGGTCATAGAAATTGAGGCAATATTAACGGAAGTAAAACAAATGCCACATTTTTGAAATACCCTGAAATTTTTGAAAAACTCAAAATTGAAAAAGATGTCCTAAGCTAATTTTTTAAAAGCCATGACTTCCGCAACAGCCCACATATAATTTGAATGACTAAGCCAAATTTTGTTAAAATAAAAGAAAATAAAAAATTGACTTACCAGTTTCAACAATAACAATAACGAATGTCCAACAGCCAATACCAATAATCCAGTCTGGACAACAATGACGTCACGTGCAACGTCATTGTCTCCAACTCGTTGATTTTTGAGCGAGTGACTCCACAGCCGAAATTATGTAAAAACCGTTGTTTTACAAACTCTCTGATAAATTTTGACGCTAGAACTTCATGCATTTCAGTGTAAACTTCATTCATGTGTGAAAGAAAATTTCAATACGCTGATAGTAATTATGTAATCGCGATCCATGGCCATGAAGTGAGACGAATATTAGAGACGCCATCTTTAAACATGGGCGTGACATCAAGACTGACGTGTTCCAACGCTGCACTGTGATTGGTTATTTCAAATTACAAATTTACAAAACTATAAATTTACAAAGATCGTACAACTTTTGCCTATTCATAGGATGATTTGTGAATATATGCAAACGGGCAGACTTCTTTAACAATCAAATATATGAATGTGTTTTTATTTAAGGAAGGTAAAGTTCTTAAATTTCATTAAAAAGACGGACAATTTTTATATATTTTTTGCAACATTCACAAATCAATCGTAATAATATTTTCATTGTTAATAAATTTATTATTAGTAATAAGATTAAAGAATAATGAAAATTTTCATAATTAATCTTAATAATAATATTTTTAGGAATTGTTGACGCTTCTTAAAAAAACATATTTCCTAATACAAAAGACAGTGATGAAAGCAATGGAAGTTATCGTACAATATTTATTTCAATAACTAAGAGCAAATTGATAATAATTTGAAATATAGTTATTCAGAAAATTCCTATAATATGCGTTATTAAATATGTTATGTCAATCTGAAACGTTGAGCTGTATTTTATGATGTTTCAATAACACTGAATACTATAATGTAATACTAAACATTGTTTCACTATATAAAAATTAGCAAGACTGGAATAAAAAAATTAGTTATTGCTCTATGAAAGATTTTAATGAGATTTTTAAATTTTAACTTTAATTTTTACTGTGCTTATTTTATTTTTTATTTTTTAAATTGATTAGCATTAAAAAATTAAGGTTCATTGATTTCGATTAAACTAAAACGAAGATTGCATTTTAAAATATTTTATTTTCACTGTTCATCACCTTTTGAAATTTTAGTTTATTGCTGTTTATCTTAGGCATAATTATTGAATGATTATTGAATCACACTATAAAATAATTATTAGGAATTACTTAATTGAATCATGTTTATATACATGTTATATTATTACTGTTATATTATTATATGTTACATGTATTATGAATTACATGTATTAATGAATTATAACAATTTACTATAATTCTAAGTTATCTAAAGTTATTGATTGGTAATAAAAATATTCGATGAACGACAAATAAAATGTCTTTAAAAATGCAATAAACGATTGCATATATTAACTCTTGTTTTTTAATAAAAGGCCTGCATTTAAACTTTTTTCAGATAGAACTGTAAATTTAATTTATTCATTACATTTCGTGCTCTAAGTTTTCAGATATAAAATTGGGACATGAGAAAGCAAATGCCAATTTCCCCGAATACATTATAATTAAGTTATCGAAATTCTATTATTGTCTCAAAAAAAGGTTCTTAATCGAGAACTTTAATTGAGCAGGTGTTTGTGCTGGGAAAAAAGATCAATGTACAAAACAGCTGCTGAAACTTGTAATTTATTTTCAATATGCCATTTTAAGAAAGAGCGATTTGTGTTTAGGAATACAATAATATTTTATGAAAATATTCAAACTAGATGACTACTGCCTATCTAGTTTCCTCCATCTTTTTGTAGAACTTTTTTGTAAATAGTATTAAATATTTGATTTTAACGTCAGTACGCTTGACTTACTGGCGTACTGCAAGAGTTCCTTTTTAGCGGATTACGCATTACTGTCAGACCAAAGCAAGCCTAAATAAATGTGACTGTTTACTTGTACTGTTAATTTTTCTCTGTCAGCCGGAGCTAGAATTGCCTCGTAGGGCTCCTAATAAACACCCCAAATTATTGCCTTCATTACCATAAAAGATCATGAAATATTTCGCTCATGCTCCCTTAAATTCGCTTATTGGTGTCAAAATTCACCTTTATCCAAAAGCTTTTCAAGCATTAATCTATAGTGTCTTAACATAAAGAAGTTATTTGAAGACAAACCTATTAAACGTAGGACCTATCTCAACTTATTTAATGATAATTACCATATAATCAATTCTGTTTATATTCTGTTAATTCTGTCCCTGTTAATGGGGAACAATTACCACATTGAGCTAAAATTATCTCCTGAGAGAAATTAACACAATAATAATGTGGTTAAAATTTTATTTTAATATGTCGTTTCTAAATCAGGGAAATTTGAGCTGAAACTTTTGCTTTTAGCCATGCCTCCAAAAAGCATGCTCACGTGGTCATGACGTATGATTTCTCTTTCATAGTGAGTGAGGCGTTCAATTTGCAGGAGTTCTTACTCACGTTAGCATTGCTTTATTTCAAATGGCGTCTGTGAAAATTTCAGAGGTTAAAAGATATTATAAATATTGTACTGTGCCACTGTGCAAAAAATGCAAGCGTCACTTCGCAGACAAAATTGTTATTTCGGTGCCGAAAAATGCAGTAAGAAAAGAGACACCGCTCGCCGAAAAATCCTTTAATGTATTACAAAATAACTTATATTTTTTTTTAAATGTGCATACTATTAAATAATAATAAAATTATTTCTGACGATTGACTTATTGGTGACTGCCAATGCATTGCTCGGAATTATTTAAATAGTTCTCTGATGTGGTTGAAATTATTTTTATTTTGGTTTTAAAAATGAAATGAATACTCAAACATTTATTGTATTTTTTTCTCTCTGTTATAAAATACGTTAAAAAAAGCTTAAAAATACTCAGTGATAAAAGCAACAAAAAATAAGATTGAACATTGCTGTTTCGTACTGTCCACCATTTATATTTTCAGTCAATTAGAGAATTGTTTTATATAGAAAAGATTTAAAATTATATTTCCTTTTTAAATTTATTTTAAAAATAACTTCTAAATTACGAAGGTTATTAACGAGCGGGAAGTAAAAATAATAATGCGACCAATACCAATAATTTAGAAACAACTTTTCCTTTTTGCCATGTTTTGTTAATGCTGATTTTTTTTTTTCAAAAGCCCAAAAAGTTTTTTATTTCCCTTTTTTGTTTATTAAATTTGAAGCGATTTGCTTTTGAAGTATGAAAATGTACATTTGCTTTTGCTTCTGATTTGCGCGACTCAGCCGTAGCGTAGCCTTCGTATTATGAAGCTACGGCCGTAGCCGGTACAGTTACAAAGGTGGTTTAGCGTATTCGCCTGTCTCGCGCTTTAGAAGTTCCCGTTGTCCACGAAATCTCTCAATTTTGATGACATAATTAAAGGTTTTGTGGCGAAAAAAATTATGTAGTATTTACAAGACTCGGTGTATATTATATGTGTATGTTTTATTACTATAAAATTTAAAAGTACAAATAAATGCATTTTTTTTTGGCCCATGATGCCTTAGCAGCTGAACGTAGCCTATAGCAGAATCGCCATACGAAATACGAAATTCTCCCACATCTAAAATTACATAAATCAAACATTAAAAGTTTTCATAAACAGCATGACCCAATATTTAAAAATCAACAAATCTTTATCTTCGTTTGCCAAGAGAGTATTGATTGCCTTTCAGTTTTCATGCCCTTTTATTTAGGCGTAAACGAAATCTTCATTTCAAGCAAAAAAACTGGTAATTATTAGAAAATTTAACATCGACAAATTTCCTGAATTACCCTTAACAAAACTGGCTCTTGCAGAGACATGTCTGAAAACTGAATAAAAAAAAAATCGGGAAAGTTTTGGAGTTGCTTTGTGTTGCAAACATAACAGTCTGTAGCATGCAGTCAGACGATCGAGGAAAAATGACGTCAGACCAATCACAGAGCGTTTTCATTTTGATGAAGCAGAACACCATTTCGGGTCTTTTCGAAGGTCGATTTCTTTAAAAATACTTAAAATTGAACCGAGATTTTTAGGATGGTAAATTTTTGAATATAGATTAATGAAAATATAACGTCAAATGTGATTTTTGTTTCAGATAATTGTTTCTCATTCTCTCCTTAAGTCTCGTTGGATAAGCCAATTACGGTAAAAGTAATTTATATATGAGTAATATACATATAAATATACATAAGGTACAACATAGTCTGTTTCGTTTATATTTAATACCATTTTTATTTTTTAGAAAACCGTAACATTTGTAATACCCTGTAATATGAGTCAGGTGAAAGAAAGGGTTTCAATAAAAATATTAAAAATCTATTGGATTGGCCAAAACGTTCTTTCGGTTTTTAAGTGAAAATAAAATATATTTCATTGTCACCAATAATTTTATTGAACAACGTCTTCAATGGTTTGTTCCACCATCTACCACTATCTTTGAGGCAAATTCATAATTCCATCTTCGCAAAAGTTTTTGTATTTTTGAGCAAAAAAATGTTCCAGGTGGTTTCCTCGAGGGAATTGAATTTTTTCCCATTAAGAGAATTTTGTTAAGACAGAAATAATTGGAAAAAGCTGGAATGTCGGGTGAATACAACAGATGAATAAGAACTTCCCAGCCAAGTTGTAACAGGTTTGTCTGGTCATTAAAGAAAAATGCGGTCTTCATGCTTATTGTCTTCAGTATTAAATTGGCCACACAAAATTCACCAATTTTGATCAGTTTTTGTTTTAATATGCAGGCTGATATGACAGCTGTAACAATACAATCCAAGAATGACGTTAAAGACACCTAAGTGCTACTAGAGCCAACTTACGTAAAAAAAAAACAAAAACGAATAGACTTTTAGCCAACCCAATCTAGAAATCAACGAACGCATTGCACCATACTTCAAAAACGATACATCCTAGAAAGGTTAAATTTTAGTGGTAACTTTTTTCATTTTACAATAAAGAAGATTATGGTACATTCATGTAATAAATGAGCAGCTGCACACCGAAAGTCATTCACTTTTTTATATTAAAAACTATTTATCCTAGAAAACTGAAAATTTTTTAGATGGTCTCGCGGTTACAAGGAAAACTGATATTGATTTGGTAAAAATCCAACCAATAGGTCCAATACACCTTTAATAAAAGCAAATGAGAAATCTCTATTATTAAAGTTATCATCTCAAATTTAGATTGGTTTCCAAAATTAAAAATAAGGTAAACATTTCATTTGAAGACGAACTTCTGAAGTTCTAATTTCAGCAGTAATGATAATAAATAAGTTTCGGAAAACCCTTCCTTAAATTTGTACAAATAAATGTTACCAATCAATATTTTGCGTAATTAAAGCTATTCCTGCATAATCAAAATCGGACATCTACGTTGTTACATATTTATGAAACATGTTTATTAAATATTTAAGAAATTTGTCAAATGGCTTTCTAGCAACCCAAACTTTCTTCCGGGGGCAATTCAAGGTTTATGTAGAGGCGAGAAAATGTTTATTTAACCTAAATGAAAATAGACACTTGTCATTTTCGATGAATAAATCTTCATTATTATTTATTGTTATAAATCCAACATGTCTTTATACGCAAAAATACTAACCCTAAATCTATCTTATATTTCTCCTAAACGAGCTTAAACAAAACTCTTCAAAACAACCTAGCCTTCATTTTCTAAAGAAGATTCTAGCACATTTTATCTTTATCCAACTGTTTAGCACTAAATGATTTTTTTTTTCTAATTTGTATATTATATGGAAATGCCAAGAGAAATAGAAATACCAAGAAAAATATAAGCTATTTGAAGAGCCAATAGGATTGAAACTGTGTATTCTTTTGCTTTGAGTTGGTTAGAAATTTACATACTTTAGCCTCCTTACTTTAATTTTTACAGCATAGTTCTAGAAGCTATTTGCTTCACTTCCTCAGACTTACGATTCATTTTTTCTTCTCATTTGTTTCAAGTAAATAATGTATTGGTAGGTTGAACATCTCAACTAAATATATTATTACATACTTTTAACAAATTTAATACAGTTGCGCAGTGTTACCATATTTTTCATTCAATACAAACTTAGAAGTGAATATTGTTAACGATTAAAGATGTAGGGTGGTGTGCACCAAGCTTTCGTTAACTTTGAGGGATGTCAAATCTTCGCTCAATCTACATTTCTCTGCATCAACATTCGTTAGGGGTTTAACAGTCGTTAAATCCCTGATAAGTCGTGAAGTTTTTGCCGCTTGAATTTGGTGAAATCACTTGTCAACTTCCATCTGTTCACCAAAATGGCTGACGTCGGCTCCGATTGAAACTGACTGCTGGGATTTTGATGATGAATTACATGTATTTTTGACTATTGAAATTTCCGAAAATAATGTTAAATGCTATTAATTCCTTTGAATGTCTTTAAAGGTCTTTCAGAAAAATAATTATACCTACGTGTTTTGTTTTCTTCTTCTTTATGGAAGCTACCATTTTGAAACGTCTCTACGAAAGCATATCCAGAAATGACGTTAAATATTATTAACCAATCATAGCCACTTTTAGAGACAGGATACGCTTTCAAGGATTCATTAGTGAAGTTTATCAAATTGTGTTTGGTACATACAAATTTCTGTTTGAAAACTGGTTGAGATTAATTTTTCATCAATTGACATTAACGTTGACATGATTTGACAGAACGTTGGTGCACGTCGCTCTTAGTAGTAAAATAAAAATAAAAATTGAGAATTATGTAAAAACACAATGAAACTGTAAGAACATTACATTCTCTCCATTTTATTCTAACATTAGGCCCTTGTTTCTGTTAATACAGTACATTCGTAATTTTACATGTACATCGATTCTAATATTAATCTGATGTACATGTGATCTAATACATCTACTACATCATATTCTTTTTAATTATTATTGATTTTTGGAACGGGATCATGATTATTTTTAATACCATAACAGGCCTATTCAAATTTATCTATCATTTTTATGATAAAAGGAAACATTCGGATATTCCTTTAACATTCTGCTGGTTTCCCCTAAATAGATATCCCTGCTAGTTTTAAAATTTATTGAACCCTTTTCAGTTTACAAAAATAATAACTTCTCCTGAATTAATTTAAGATTAAGATACCCAGAATTATATTAATATATCTATTAATATTATATAAAATTTCCAAAAACACATTTTGAAAATTTGTCTAGATGAATTGAATCAATAAAGGAAAATTTAACTTTGCTTCCTTTCGAAATGCTATGAAGATCTCACTGTTAACAGTACATCGAAGCAAGATTTCTGATATCACGAGGAAATAGAGCTTTTATTTTAGACGAAAATCTCAAAAGAAACGGAAATGATATATTTAACTACTAAATAGATAAAAGCAAGATCATTATCATCAATGTCGACTTAATGAGATTTCTTTGGCAATAAGTATAAGTGAAAAACCTTGAGTTTTTCATTTACAATCTGTTGAAGCAATTATATTGTACATACAGCACCTTTAATTATACGACATGATTGACGCGCTGGTTTTCTGCTTAGTGGTGCACCTGGAGAAACCTTGATTTTTGATTTCGAACCTGTTGCTTTCCTTTTCATTGTATAGAATATGAATGAAACAGAAAAACCTCTCGTTGAACAAGTTGAACGATATCATAGTATGAAATTCTCGCCTCTGGTAATCATTATTTCGTTGTCTCTCTAAATCTTTGAGTTGGAACATAAGAAGTGCTTTCTTTCGTTTTATGATCATTAATCTAATGGAATAAAAATGCTTATTGAATCAATTTGCTGTCACCATAAATTTTCAGGGTTTAAATTAGTTTTCTCCATCCTCCCAATTAGTTAGAAACACCACAGTAACTTAATTAGAATTGAATCACATACCCTAAAACTTAATATTTTTTCCAATCACCATTTTCTATTACTGCTAATTTGAATCTACTGCAGCAAATGATATGTTAAAGAAGCCTTCGTTGTTTCGCAGCTTTCAGTATCAGTACCTCATACATTGATTCTGCATTCGGTTAAATTTCACCGCAATTAGAGATTACCAGTAGTTAAATCTTGCAAAACAACATTAATAGCATTACAATAAATATGATAGATACTGATTGTTTGGTGTAACTATTTTTCATCTTAGATTCCAATTAATAATTCCATTGAAAAGCTTAAGCTGTGACATACGCCATAATATTTTAGACCCTACTAATGTAACTCTTTAACAAAGGATGGCGACAAAATATAACTATAATGAAGAAATAGTTGTTTATGCTTTTCAAAGATATATTGAGATTTAGACCATGTAAAACCATGATGGAGAACTACCTTATTGTACAAGGATGTGAATGTGAATTGTCCTGAGTTTACCGTATTTTTACCTTTTATTTATTAGGAATGTAAATATGGAAGAGGTTTCCTCTATCAAAACAATCATTACACAGAACTAGAAGGACGACCAATGTTGCTTGAATTCAAGTTGTCTTGAATTTAAAGAAACAGCAAAAGAAAAGGTAAAGTATTTGAAGGTACCATTATAGTACCTTCTTCACCTAAAAAACTTTATAATCTGCGAACTGCCAAGAATCAAACAAGTATTTAAAGACCGTAGATATATCGTATTCAGGCATTGAAAAGCGAAAATATTACAAAACATTTCCAAGAATGCTCATGTAGAAATTTTAGTTGTATTATTTCAATTGATTTTATTGATTATCCGTAAGTGGTGAAGTAAATTATTGAGCCTGTAACTACACTTTGTCTTACAACGATACATTTCGCCTTCCATTAAAAATAATGTATATTCTCATGTTCTCCTACTACTTATTAATTATATTTTTCAAAACCTTTCAACAGGGCAATTTCTCTTGCTTTTAGTATCGAGAGCTCTGGCCCAAAAATTTCAATAAAGACTTAAATCATTATTCGATAACTTTCATTACCAATATCCTTATATTTAGCGAATGATCTCCTTAGTTGCAAGAGTAGATTTCTTCCATTTCACTCCGTTGATTCGTTCATATTATTAGTATCGAAAGTCGATATTCTGATTCTCTTTTTTTCTGCTATCGATAATCTATTTTTCCTCAAATATTTTACCGCCTTCAAAAACTTTGACGCCTCAGGGAATGCTATTGTCCCATATAGAAATAGTATACGCAGCCCGAAAATTTAAGATATTAAACAATGTATTGACAGTTTCTGCACTTTAATTCCGATAGTCGGAGTAAACGATATTTCAAAAATTCTTATACTATCCGACCATTTTATTTCAGCTCCAACAGTTCAATAAGCATTATTGACACTATTCGTTAAAGAAGAATTCGAAACTTATATTAAAGAGAAAGACTGTTATGAAGAAAATGGATACTAGAAAAACAATGGTTTCAATTCCTTGAAAAAAACTTAAGCCATAGTAAAGTATTCAATTACAGTTCTAGAATACACAAATTGTTACCGGAAATGGTAAAATGCAGAAAAAATTTGCCTGAAACGGAATGGTGGTTTGACAAACTATGCATTTTTTTTTTGAAAACTACAGTGATTTATTTGGAACCAACCATTTATCAGATTTAATTCAGATGCGATATGTTTCACAGAACAATTCTGAAAGGAGAACAGCGATGTTTTTAATACCTAAAATATTTATTAATATTCTTTTCCAGTCAGAGAGAAAGAGAACTTTGATCTCCATTAAAGTTCATGCCCTGCGGCAGAATCAATTTGGAACGAAAATCGGAAGCAACAAAGGAAAGTAAATTTGATTGTCTAATGTTACAAGGGTTACGTGCAGTTTGTTGAATTTTATCTCTAAAACTGCTTTATATTGGAATTAGCATAGTACAACATAAAAGATTTTTAACATTTGAATTTCAGCCTAAAGCGTATTTTTATTTTATTTATTTCATACATAATTTACAAATTTATAAAACTTTAATGTATATTTAGTTTATTTAAAAAAATCAGTAATATACAAGGTGGTTATAATTAAAGTAGACCATCCTACAGCTGCAACCAATAGTCGGAGAGAGAAAAACAAAAGTTGAACACAGATTATTCAAAGGATGCGCTCAACAATTCAGCAAAAAGAAAAATAGATACAAAATCGTTCGCTTTTTGCTACCACAATGAAAATAACTGTAGAAAAACATTAAACATGCAATGCTATAACAACAAAGTACGGTTTTAGTTATAACGTTTGGGGACTTTTTATTGTAAAAGTGGTCCAATTGTCATCACAATTGCATAGGGTTAATCTTTAAGCAAAGAGAAAACAATCTGATTTGCTTAGACACCAGGAACGCAGCCAAAAACTGGCTATAAATAACCGGTGTGAACTGATAATATGTTATTAGTAACAGCCGCGATGACGATGAATTTACAAGAATGTGCGTTGATGGTCAAGTTTTATTATGAAAGTCAAGCTGTAGCTGCGATTCGTGAATTTCGTCGGGCTAAAAAAGTGCGCCGTGGATCGATGTCACCACAAGGTGTGAAAAAATGATTAAAAAATTTGAAGAAACCGGATCTTTAAGTGTGGAACGTGGCAGAGGACGAATGTACATCGGTGATCATGTGATTGAAGACGTTGCCACATTAATCGTTCACAGTCGGTTCAGGTCGTTCCCGAGCCACATCACAACAATTAGATCTACCCTGCAGCAGAGTTAGAAAGATCCTGAGAAACTTAATTCATTTTTTTCCATATAAGATCAGTCAAAGACAAGAACTGCTTCCAGGCAACAAGGAGAAAAGACTGTCTTTTGCGTTGACCTTTCTGGAGAGGATGGAAGTTGATACGTCGTAGCCATGGGACATCCTATGGAGCGAAGAAGCACACTTTTATTTGAATGGTACTGTAAACATCCAAAATTGCCGTATGTGGGCCAAGGAAAATCCACACGTTTTCCAGGAAATACCTCTGCATTCGCCAAGCTTACAGTCTGGTGTGGGTTCACATCCAACTTTATCCTGGATCCTTATTTTTTTGAAGAAATTACTGCTAATGGTCCTCAGACATGTTCCTTGACTAGATATGTGACATGCTCCAAAACTTTGTGATATCCGAGCTGCAAGAAAAGACAGTGTCTTGATTCAATCTTATGCGAGATGGTGCACCTCCTCACATTGGAACGTTCGTGCAAACTTTGTCGCGTCAATACTTTACCAATGATCGAGTAATTATTAATCGAGCAATTACTGCCTGGCCACCATGTTCTCCTGACCAAACTCCATGCAATTTTTGGTTGTGGGGATACCTAATAGATATGGTGCATCGTGGAGGAATTGCAACATTAGGTGAACTAAATGACAGTATCACGCTACATGTGCGAACTGTCACGGGTGATCACCAACAGTCAGCAGTTGAGCATACAGTTCATCGTCTCCAAATACACACATTTGTCAGGGGGAATATATTGAGCATTATCACATGACTCGTTCAAACATCTGATAATGTTTGTGTGAAATAAATGTGTTTTTGAACATCGTGTTTTCGTTTTCCGTTCATTTAGCTGTAAAATCGCCCTCTAACGGACGATTTTGTGACTATTTTTTTTTGTTTTTTGCAGAATCGTTGAGCAAAAGTAGAATAGTATGAGTACAACTTTTCTCTCGTGTCTCTCCGGCTATTGGCTGCAGCTGCATGATGCTTTAAATAGGTCAACTTTAAATTTAATCACCTTGTTTATAAATTTGAGTTGTTGTTGAATTACTTCATTTAGTCACATTCAATATAAAATTTTTCAAACTTACTATACTTTAAATTTATTGTCAATATCAATATCTACTGTCTGTTTCACTGAAATTTTTTAATGAAAATTGAAATTTTGAAAAGCATATTGTATCTACAAATTTTATGAGCCAAATCCGTAAGTAATTCGATATTTGAATTTAGCAACATCCTTCTTAACTTTATTGCTTTGACGACTTTACCTATCTAATCGATAAATACTTGTAACAGTTTATTTTCTATTTTTGATGTACACTTTGAGTAGTTAATGTTGATTATGAGTCTAGTAGACAATATTTCGATGTCTCGATAACATTTTATATAACAGTGTCTCAACAAAGCAGTACAGGATTCCATTAAATTTAATATCTGACCATAATAATCATTATGTTATTGTTGTGATTACGGAGGAAGATATGTGTACTATATTGCTGAAACAATTTTATAAAATAGATTTATCGTTGGCTATTGAACATTTCTAAGCTTTCTAAAAACATGATATTAACATGATGTTAAACAAAATATTAAAACATATACACACTCCCTACTTAATAAACATTTAATCCGATATTTACTGGAAGTAATGTCTTCCACTTCATCAGGGATGTGATGTCAATTTTATATACTATTCTTATTCTATTTGTAATATTAAATCCCTAATACTAAAATAACTAATACAAAGTTAGTTAAATATACTCTACAATAATTACATATTCTTGTAATAGCAAACTTTGTAACTGTTAATATATTTAATTAACTGTGCAAACCGTAATTTTTTTTACTTATGCTAGTTAAATGATACTTTTTGTTGTTGTAAAATTTAATAGTATAAATTTTTATTACACAGAACTTAAGCATTTGTAGGAATGTCCTGAATATCTTACAAATAAAACTTGCAATTAAATTAAAAAATTAATGAATGAACAATTATGATGAAATATGATGAAATAATTTCAAACGCCATTTGGCCACTATCTTCAATAACTTCCAGCATTGTCTACATCTTTCGTTACAAATGATTATCTACATATGATATGTAATAATATATTTTAATGATCATTTAATAAAATCGCTTAAAATATAATCAGGGATTGTTCTTTGTACTGATCGAAGTTTTTAATGTAGAAACAAGGTGGCAATATTTAATCAACGGGTTATTCACTCTTTTAACCCTTTCAAGTTTACCATTTGTAAACACAACTGAAAGTATAATTAAGTTATAACAAATGAATGATTTCAGAAGCTTACCGTATTGTATTACGACAAACCAAGAATGAAATGAAGTGTTAATATATTAATTAAAATAAATTAATAAATATATTATGCAGATGAAATTAGGAAATTTCCAAATATAAGCATCTGTACGATGCTAAGCATTTCCTTCACTTGATAGGCCCTTAAAAGCTAACAATTTTCTTTATTAGACCCTTCCAAGGTCTTCATGAACTGTTATATTTCAAAACAAGACTCTTAGAGATTAACAAGGATGTAATTGACATTATCTCTTCTACTGAATGGGTTGCAACATTGAATTGTACCTCACAGTGTGAATATGCCCCATTATTATCCCTAGGTTATTTCAAGTTGCTCTTGAAATTTAAGAGGTTAGAATATCCAATTTCATTAGATAATCTTCTTGAATGAAACTAATCTGAGCTCTAGGTTAGGAAGAGACTTAAAGTGAATTAAGTCGATCTGACGTAGAGAAACAAGCTCGGCCGAAATCAGCAGTTTCAGATTCTCTCATTTTGAAATGTTTCTTCTTGTGGTTAGAATGCATAAAATGGTTAGTTTCTTTTCGAAATTAGTCAGAAATGACTCTCATTAAACAAGCTGATCAACTCACAATTTTTTTTGTAACTAACAAAATTAATTGGTATAAATACAAATGCAATTGGTTAATGATGTACAGTTACATGTCAGTTTTGATCAAAGAAAACAAGCCTTGAAGCCATTTTATAACTTGATTTTCAAAAGTAAAGTATGGATGTTTTCAAAATTAAATTTGAAATTTTTTTAAAGGTTTGTTCAAAAGACACATGAAAATTCAATGATAAAATAACCAATAAAACGCACAATACTGGGTTTCAGTGTGTATGTTTGTTTGTCATGTTAAACGCTCATTACTGTTATTTTTAAATTAATAACGAGATTTTTAGGAAAACAGTGAGAAGAAACTAACTATGTAGACATGATGAATAATCTAAGAATTGTAATGAAGATTTGCTATTTCTTTATGATTTTTAGGAATTGTAAAGAAATCTAAGAAAATTACTGTTCAAGTATTAAATTTCAAAATTATCATTTCCATTTGTAAATTTACTTACAAAGACTATATCTTCTTAAAATGCCAAATATTTAAACATAAATAACATCTTAGAAAGAACTTCTTCAAAAAACACACAAACACCTTTTGGCGATATTTCGACTTATATTTTCAAAGCCTTATTCATACATAAATTTCTTAGGAGAGGAGAACACGTTTCCTTATCCTAAAATGAAAAAATAATACAAAACAAGAATAACTTCTCACACAAACAACTTATAACGTTACATCTGCCACGTTCATACACAAGCCAAATTCATTGTTAAAAATTTTGTGTGTTTTTTGAAGAAGTTATTTCTAAGATATTATTTATGTTTACTTACAAAGAGTTTTCGAAATAAGCAAATATATTAATTTCATTCATCTTTTTGCTTGGCTTAGTTATTTTCTAGAATAGCATTGAGTTTTCACAGTAACATATTTTAATGAACACTATGAAATAAGTATATATATCTATAGGAAATTAATTACACTTTACATTCGAAATCTCAATGAAAAGAATCAATTAATCCATACTTATTTAAAAAGTATAGATTGTAACTAATAAGGTAGAGTATCTGGAAGACTGAGCTTTGCTCGTTAAAGTAAAGTAAAACGAAAATAAAGTAAGAACACTGAAGACAATCACTTGATTATTTAGCCCTTTTCGGAAGAAAGTTTTAAAAATTATTTTTAAGTAAAACTATTTTTTTATTACAGATAAAAATAAAATTATTATTTTATTACACGTAAAAACGCACAGAATACGAATTTATTAAGAATTAAATAAAACGAAAATAAAGTATGAACACTGTAGACAATTACCTAGAACCCAGGTCCAGATCAATCATTTACCTCCTAAATGAGTTTTTCCCGCAGTTTTTCCCGAATCTAGCTAAATCGCTTTCCCGCACTCACAACAAAATTCTTAGGCCCGTTTTCAAAATAAACTTTCCAAGAATTGCTCACTTTTAGTATTTGATTTGATTTAAATCTACTGCCAACTTCATAAATCTTCTTATACTCTTAGTCTTTAAAACAAAAATAATCTTTTAATGTATATAAAGATAACAATTAAACAAAAGATATTTGTCCTTTATTTTTCCAAATTTTAGAATAAAAGTGAAATAATATGTCCATTTTTATTATTATTATTTATTATGATTGGCAAAATTTACTTAGCTTTCATTAATCTTAATTATTTTTAGAAATAGTCAACTTTTTAACAGGAACAACGACTTAAAGAATAGATTTGCAGATATATTAATTATGGAACCCGTAATAAATACATTTTACAATAATTTGAAACCAATTTCCAGTCAATAAGTTTCAAGGTATCATAAATCTAGTTAAATCTCAGAATTCGCTAATCATCAGTTAAATAGAAATTACCTAATCTTCTGATCTGTCTGCTTTGATTCACTATCCTTCTTTAGTAAAATATTCCTGTAGTATTTATATCATCTACTAGATTGGTGTGACTGGGTATCAGTTATCCACATACGTTCCCAATTTAATAATTATACGGATTCCGGAAACTATGTAACCCAGTTCAGTTCAGTTATTTCAGGACAAATACTATATTAAGATGCATAGTAATCTTCATTTCTTTTTATCCTGTCAGTTTTATTTCGGTAACACTTATTACCAATAGAATAAGAATAGTACATAAAATTACTTTGACAAGTGTTATCGAAATAAAACTGTCAGGATAAATCCGTAGAATATACTTAACTGATTAAAGCAAAACCATTTTTAATATGTCCAGCTAAATACTTTATTTGAGAGAAAAATAAGATATAAACATTTATGTAGGATTTTTTTATATCTAAAATATTCCAAGAAACCTCAGTTCAACTTCATTTAGTTTTATTTTTATTTCAGTTAGAATTTTGAAAAAAATGTATTTACGCCCTTCCATTTGTATTGGAAAATTTTGACAAAGATTTTGGAATATTTTGCTTCTTCCTATTTTTTTCTTGTTACAGTTTAAAATTAAAAT
>JAFIDM010000283.1:0-19353 GCA_023159025.1 Thereuonema tuberculata
TTGAACAAATTTCCGATGAGATAACTTGTTATTATTATTGTTCAAAAGTTGAAATATAATTTTCATTCTCGAAGAAATTTAATGTAATTTTAGAATAATGCTACCTTAGAAAAAAATAAACTCAAGGAAATCTGTATTCCATAGATAAGGAACTCATCAATCTGTAGCAAATACAAAATTTCTATTGCTGATAAATTGAATTTATAATCTAAAACCCTTTTAATTTATAATTTTTTGATGAAAGTAAATATTATTGACATTTTTCAGTTCCTTCAGGCGCTTCTCAAAATATTGAAGTGGAATCAACTGACACTCATACGCTAAGAATAACGTGGAAAGTAAGAATTTTTAGAATAAATGAGTTTAAAAAAAAAACCTACATTAACCATTGAACAAATCTTTTTTTTAAAAATATTCTATAAATTTTAAAATACATTAATATCTAAGTATTTCATAACAATGTATGAAGATATTAATTGTTGAAATTGTCAGATAGAATTGTTTTCAATCTTACATTCAAGTTAGTTAGAAAATATATTATTTATTTATGAACTAAGAATGATGGTCTCATTGCTCTGCAGCCTCCAAAGAAGAGTCTATGGAACGGTGCTATTCGAGGTTACAATATTGGATATAGAGTACATGGATCTGGTGATCGTTTTACTTTTACTACTTTGGAAGTACCTGAAGATTATACAGAAGATCTTATCTTTCAGTTAATGAATTTGAAAATGTTCACT
Organism: Thereuonema tuberculata; assembly: GCA_023159025.1. Lineage (NCBI taxonomy): Eukaryota > Metazoa > Arthropoda > Chilopoda > Scutigeromorpha > Scutigeridae > Thereuonema > Thereuonema tuberculata. The sequence continues at coordinate 741 of JAFIDM010000283.1, forward strand.
CAATACGGCATCATTATTCAAGCTTATAACTCAAAAGGAGCAGGACCAAGCTCAGAAGAAGTACTTGCAATGACATCAGAAGATGGTAAGTACTTTGTAAGCAATCTAGTTACCTTATTTTCTGTGCTTTAGCATGTTTATTACGATGAGGGCTTTATAGCTGGAATAAACTTGTGAGTTTTTTCTTTTGTTTTATAGTACCTGCTGAATCTCCTGAAGATGTTCGCTGTTCAGCACTGTCTGCTAAAAGTATTTATGTTCTTTGGGAAGCACCAAAGGTTGACTCTGTCAATGGCATTCTTCGTGGATACAAAGTTCTATATAAGCCTGCAGAAGAATGGTATGGTATGTAGAATATTTTAAAGCCCCCCAAAAAAAAAATCTTCCGTCAAAAATTTGTAGCATTTTTTTTTTTAGAGCAAGGCATTATATTTTTTGAGTATTTAAAATATGTGATAATCTTCTATTTACAGATGCCGAAAGACATTCAAAAGTCACTCAGACTACGAAATTAACATTGAATGAACTGATGCCAAATACAAATTACAGTATTCAATTGGTAGCATTCACAAAAGTAGGAGATGGTCCCAGAAGTCTTCCGATCTTTTGCAAAACACATGAAGACGGTAAATAGTTCCAAAAATATGTTTTTTAATTATTTAGATTGTCAATGAGTGAACTAATGATGAAATTTTGAATAAATTAATTAGGAAACCATGAAGGTTAAAGCACTATTTGCAACTTAAAAAATTATTATTGTAAATTTCATATTCTACAAATACCCCATAACTTTTCATAATTTTATATTTTTATATATTTTAATTTATTACTTTTTATATATTAAATATATTTTATATATTTTGTATTTCAAAATTTTTTTCCACTAAATTCTTGTTAAATTAATTGGTAAGGACTTTTAGAGTATCTTATCATTTTGGGTTTATTTTTTTTTTAATTCTGAACATATGGTAAAAAGGTGTATCACAAAAAGCTTTATTCCCTTCTTTTTTATGGTGGTTCCATTGTGATTGTTCATTAGTTTTTCTTTTGTTTGCAAAGAAATATTAACTTATTAAAAACAGCTTTTAAATTTTATTTCTAAAACTGTAAATAGAAATATTTAAAATTGATGTAGATATTGTTTCCAGAATACATTTTAGAGGAAATATACAGACAAAGGGGATCTTAATTTCAATACCAGTTTTATTGATCATGTCAAAAACGTTATATTAGGATCCTAATTTTGTTGTTCAAATTCCCATTCTAATCGTTTATTCTGTTGCAGAAGCTTTAACTTTCAATTCTGTTAATTAAACTCTCACGGTTCACAGTTGCACAAAATTTTTAAAATTAAGAAAATGTGTTGCAACAAAAATATGGATTACAAAATTGTGGAATTGCGGGCGAGATTTTAATACCTACGTTTCAGTTACCCTCGGATACCCATTATGAAGGATAAAGGGCAGTGGTAAAGGTAAGGAAAAGAGCAAAATTTTTAAATTCATTATTTTTTCCTGTTAACGATCCAAATTTTGGTGCAACACATTTTTTGTAATTTTAAATATTTACTCATTTGCACGTTAAGATTTGTTAGTAACGAAATACTTTGTTTTATGTACAATTAGTGGTCTTAAATAACCTCTATCTGAGCTCAGATTTTTACAGGAATAGCACAAAACCACAATGATACTGTTTATGCAGAACATAAGGCAAATGGTGATCATCAACATTATTCCTATTGCTTACATATCTCTGACAGTCATAATAATTTCAGATAACTGCTATTTATTTCTAAAATAAATTCATAGGATTTTACCAGTGAAAATATATAGAGAGTATATCGTTAGTTTCAAGCCAATAAAAGCTTGACATACTTGTGTTTTCAACTTGTGTGGGTCTTTTCCCAATGAATTAAGAACTTTTAAATTACCGGGTATAAAAACATAATAATATCTATCTTACATGTCCTTCCGAGGCGAACGGAAAGAAAGGAGATAGTCTGTCATGATGCTGATACCACTACTTTCTTCCTTCATATAGATTTCTGTTCATTCAGATCTCTACAATCGGTCTACAAAGGAAACAATCCTAATGAAGTTTACCCATGGCTTTTACAAAATCCACGAATTTACTTAAAGTTAGTCAGAATTAAATATTGATGCATCTTTAAATGTGTTTAATCGTAATTTATATTCTTCTTTGACAATATAATACAAAGCAGTAACATAAAGTATGTCCTTAATCATAGATCTCACAACGTTGACTGTAGATGTGAGTAATCATAAATGTTAAGAATGTAAACAGCACAAGTGATAATAAATATTATTTTGCAGGACAGTATTTTAATTTTGCTAAAAATCAATGCAATATTATTAAATGTTAAACTTTCCATTTTAAAAGTTTAAATCATTTACAAACGTTTTTTACCTGGGCAAAAATAAGAAGAAGTATTGGATATTCTTTTATTTAATCTTAAAATTTGTATTAGCTCTGATCATGAAATATACTGACATGTGTTTGTTAGAGTTTTTAGTTTTACATGTTTACTTGTACTTTAGAACCTTAAATAAATATATTCTCAAAATAAAAAGTTTTATTTAGATTTCCTGTTCAACAAAATCTTATGAGGTGTTTTCTGTAATACATAGGCCTATCACTTTAATAATTTTAAAATTGAATTTAAAAATAACATTTTAATAACATTTAATACCATAAGTAATCCACATTAATATTCACTTGATCATTTTACTTTTAATTATCCAAAATATTGTCATTTAGAAAAAAAATATTTTTATTTAGAAAAACAATTACTTATTAAATGTTCTCAATTTTTAATTTAGTGCCAGATGCCCCAACAGCCATTAAAGCTTTGCCTTCATCGTCGGATTCTGTAATGATTTCCTGGAAACCTGCCAAAAAATCTGCTGGATCTGTCACCAAGTACAATATTTATTATAAACCTTTGGAAGACGGACAAGAAGTTAATAATTCACATATTTTCACATAAAATTTAAATTAAATTAACATGAATTGTATTGATCATCAAAAAACAAAAACAAAATATATTAAGCATTTAGCAGTAACACAAAATTAAATTAGGAAATTCTGGTATTCCTCAAAAAGTTAAGTTTCATTTTTTAACTATTTTTCTATATTAAAAAATGAATTAAAATAATTTTATATATTCGTTGTGGAAAATCACAGTATTATTAAATATGGTATTTCAATTTCAAAAGGTGGATTTGGAAAAGCAGTTGATTGGAGATTCTTCACTAGCAGCAAGTGAATTGATGAAAGACACCAATATTCATTCCACTTCATCGGATTCCCAATTCTTTGAAGTTAAAGGATTACAGAAAAACAAGAAATATGCTTTTTGGGTGACTGCTTCATCTGTAATAGGAGAAGGACCGATTTCTAAAATTATGGCTCAGACAGTCGCAGATGCAGTCGGTATTGTGCTTATTTTAATTCCTTAATATATTTAGTATATTTTTTTGGATAAATCTTATTTTCATACATATTTAAAAATATGAGTTATATATTACATTTGAAATACCAATGACATTCGTACCGTTGATTTATTAACAGTTCCTCCTAAAGCAGCATCATTCGATGATAATATACATTCACCTTGGAAGAAAGATGTTGTTTTGACTTGCAAAGCTGTTGGTGTACCAGCACCGCAAAAGAAATGGTATTTTAGGTAAATTTAGCTTAATGGAAATATTAGTATTTTTATTGCTAATTTCTAAATTAACTTTTTTCTCTATGCCAAGCGCTTAATTTTAGAAATCAGAAGAAAAAAATCAGACGAATTCCAACTATAAAAGCATATGTTTGGTAGTGATTTTTGTCATCAACCCATTGCAGATATATAATTTTTACTTTGAGACGCAAAAGCTTTCTTTGAAAATTATAAAGATAACTTTGATATCCATTATTACTAGGCCTTTTGAATTACATTCAACTGTTAGAAATATTTTGTGTAATATTACATTACTTAATTTGATTCCGCAAAAGCGCAAAACAGAAATATTCGAGTACATTCCAAACTAGATTCAAGAACTCTGATTAATGGCCTAGTTTCCATTGATTTTTTTTAATGGGTATTGAATGAGAACCATTATTACATATTTGGTTTTCTTATAAATAATTTCTAGTTTTTGATTCATAAGCTTACTTAGTTTCGTTTTACTTTTCTTATTAGAACTGTCCCATTGGAATCTGAAGGAAGAGTCACTTTCTTGTCAGATGGTACATTAATAATTAATAGGGTTGTGGATGAAGATTCTGGAAATTACACCTGTTCCATTTATAATGAATACGGAAAAGATGAAGTAAAATACTCCCTTAAAGTTCAAGGTAAATAGGTTATGATATCTCAAAATTGATATTTCATTACATTTAGAAAAATAAATTAATACAGAAAGAAAAGCTGCTGCAATAAAAGTAATTTATAATATTTCTATATTTCAGTGCCCCCTTCAACCCCTATTCTTGATATCATATCGAAGTCAAAAACAACGATTCAACTTCAATGGAAACCAGGACCAAATGGAGGAGATAGAATTAGAGGTTTGTGGGAATATGGAACAGGAAGCTAAAAGATTTTAGCTTTAAAATTATCATATTTTCACAATCAAATTATCTCATTTCACACGATGTCCTTTGATGAAATTCCCTTTAATAGGAATTTTAGTCAATTTTGATGCATATAAACTGAACTTACGATCCACTTTTAAATAAGAATCAAAATAGACGATTAAATTTCATATTTTTTAAGAGTTTACTCTTGCTGCGTTAGAAGTTATTAAAATTTGGTAATTAGATAACTATTTTAAGCCCCGTTTTCCAAAAGTATCAAAGTTACTCAACTAATAAATTTGTTTGCTTTGATGTAAATTTATTTTTGATTTTAGAACATATTAACAGGGAGATGCGTTATTAGATTTTCAGCAAATCTACGTTACTGTTAGGAATTCTCTAAATTAGGGACAAAACTTTCTCACTGAATAAATAACGATTCTCCAGAGAAAAACTGATCTTCATTTCAAAATCGAATCTTTGTATATAAGAAAAGTTATGTTTGTAAGAAAAGTATTGTAAGGATGTGAACACAATACTTTTCACAAACCAATCGAAATACGAAATGTTTTTATCTATTAATTATGATTTTTTTCGAAATTTTTAGTATGAAAGTTTGTTGTCACGTCAAATTTGAAAGTAATTAAAGTAACTAAATTTGATTATTTATTTTTAAATGATAGTTATTCGGTTTTTAATTTTGGTTTATTTTATTGTGGTGAGTTTAAAACTTCATAGAAATAAATATGGATCCTTGTTAAGATAGACCTGTAATTATGATTTAAAGACTGTCAAGAGATTCGCATCCATAGCCTAGGTCATTTTTCTGTGATATTAATTGCAATTCTTATTTAATCTATCATTCTTAATAATAACTATAGTACTGTAATATCTGTGTTCCTAAGTATGTAAAGAAAAGTAGAACATAAAAAATAAAAGTATGAAGATATGTCTTCAAGGCATTTAATAACATTGTATCATAGAGTTGGATAAGGAAGAAATTTTGTGTAACACAATCTTCATCAATCAAAGCTTGTCGTACAACACGTTCATCCTTTCTATTTACATGATATACTAGTTCAATAGTTAAACATAAATATTGACATAATTAGCTGTTAACCATGTTTAGTCTATTTTCAACTATTCACATGTAAACGGTGATACTTAAATCTTAGACAGATTTTAGGAATTCGCAAATTCCATTTTTGTTGTAATTATTTATAGTTACTTCAATAAATAAATCTACAAATGTATTTATTAATTAATAATTTAATATAATCAGAAATACCGCAATTATAAAACAATTAGTGACACCTATTTTTTTTATTCGACCTTTTTGAAGAATGGAGGAAACTCAAAACTAAGAAATCGAATAATAATATTATTTCAAGCTGGAAGATCTTACGCAAATGGATAAAGTTTTAGGCTTGAAGCCCTAAAGCGGAGCGAACACGAAGCAGCTTTGTGCAAAATTGTATGTGCAACTTTGCTGTTTGAGCGCTTTACAAGCTGCTTGACTAGCTTGAGCGTAAGTGTATCCGGAGTTGTATGCAGCAGAAGCTGTCAGGACCTGAGGATGCAACTCCAAAAGCTGCACGTACAGCACCCAATCAATGCGCAGCGTTGGAACACGTCACGCATGACGTCACGCCCATGAGAAAACATGGAGCCCAAACAGATTGCCGTCGCTTCAAATTGACGAACAACGATTACAGAATGAATACCAGATATTTCCGAAATTTCTTCACGCAGAAATAAAGTTTATATGTAAATGCTTTAATTTAATGCGGTAGAAATTTACAGAGCGTTTGAGAAACCTCGATATTTGCAATTTTTCACCGCAACAAACAAAACAACAATTGCTGACACTTTGCCAATTTATGAACAAAGCCATGGGCCGTCATTGTTGGCAATTCCCACTGGAATAATAGTGGTTGTTGATCATTGTTCTTCGTGTAGCGTATTCTTGCCTTCCCCTGCGATTACGATCGGCTAATAATAGTATCGCAATATTTCTGTTTTGTTGGCGTTAATTGCAATTCCTGTGTTGCAGGCCAGCATCGCAATTTCCGTGACGTCTTGTTAACTTACGTCGTTGAAATTCGTCCTGTGCTTCGTCTGATTTTCGCACGGCGTCGCCTATCAAGCTGCAGCGTTTTCGCCCAAACCTGTCGCTTGCAACTTTCCTGCGTCCAACTTTTTCAGGTTGTACAGGAAAAGCTGCTTCGTGTTCTCATTGCTTAAAATTATAAAAAGAATTTCTCTACAATTTACGAATTGACATACCAATCACAAAACTGTAGAAATAGTTAAGACGAAATCAAATTAATCACCATCTTCAATCAATCTCTACAAAGAAGTCAACAAAGTCTCAGTAACGAAACCAAAGTAGATCTTCTGTATATATCTTTTGGCTAAATTGGAAGATTCTTTGCTCGTTTTCTATGTAAAGAGAACTACAGCATATGTCAGAAGAAATTTGATGAATTTCAATCCAATTAAAAAGTTTTCAGTTTATTTTAAAAAACATTTTAGTAGAAGCTGTGAGTTTTATAAACATTTAATTCAGGATAAATTCATTTTTGTAAAAGTACTAATTAAGAAAGTAATTTTTTGACAGAGGGTATTTAAATAATATTGTTCTAATTCAGCACTGCTGCACTTATAGGATATGTGCTTCATTATCGAAGAGAATCAGGCATCTGGGAAACAAAGGAGCTTAAACCAGACCGAAATATTTATACTTTAGATGGACTGGCTTGTGGAAGTACTTATCAGATTTACATCGAAGCCTTTAATTCAATTGGAATTGGAGCCCCTTGTGATATTTTAACAGTCAACACGGAAGGAGCAGGTATCTTCAGAATATTTTGATTGCTTAGTTTGACAATTATTGTATAAGTTATGATTCGATTTTCTAAAGTGCTCTTTTGCTGCATAGAGATCTTCAGTTGTTTAATTTATCAAGGTGTTGTAATGATGTTTTAAAAAAAAGTTACGCTACAACATTATCAACTGCATTCCAGTAAAAATTAGTTGTATATAAATAGTTTGAGGACAAAAAAATATAATCTTTTCTCTTCTGTGCTGCTCTTAATACCAGAAAATAAGATTTAACTATTTACATAAAAAGATGTAAACTTTTCAAGTTAGCAATAGTTTAAAATAACATTTTTTCGTTCTTACAGAAATTACTCCTCCTCATAAAGATGATTTGATTCGAGAAGGAACAACATTCATTACAGTGAATTTAGATACTTGGCCCACTAATGGTTGTCCAATTGAACATTTTGAAATTGAATTCAAGCAACATTCAGCTAAAGACTGGACTGTTGTATCAAGTAATATTTTGCCTTCACAAAAGAAACTAGTAATTCCTGGTCTTTCTACTTCAACATGGTATATTCTTCGTTTGTCTGCTCATACAAGTGGTGGCGTATCAACAACAGAATATAAGTTTGCCACTCATATGCCCAATGGAGGTTAGTAATCACTATTGTTATTTATGATTGTAGAATCGTAATGAAAATCGGCAAAAAAGTTAACATATATTTAATTATCTCGGTTTTATTTCCGTAGTTTTTGGCAATTTTTTTTCTTCATTACAGTAGCCTTAGGGATAGAAATATTTTTGCCTTTAAATATGAGAAATATTTTATTGGAAAATATGTGAAAGAAAAGTACCATAAGTAATTTATCTAAATTTTCAAAAATAATGAAGTTAGTGATCTATTGAATGAATGAATTTAGCTCTTTATTTGACATGTGCATTTGAATAGCTAATAAATATCTTTCATTTTAATAAAGGGACCCTTGCGCCAGAAACCTTTGAAGAGGATATTCAGCCTGTGTATTTATTCTATTTGGATCCTTACATTTTTATTCCTGCTGTGGCTCTATTGATTGTTGTTATCGTTGCTTCAGTGACTGTTTGTATTTGCTTTAAAAGACGAAATGGAAGTGATGAATCACCCTCAGGTAACATTTTGAATAAATGTTAAAAAATTAACGTTTTTAATGTAGTTCATATTGTTTTTCGATTTATTGCGAAGATAGATCGTAAAATGTAAAAGTCAATTACTGGAATTTCTTATGAATCAATTTTCAATTACTTTTATGATGAATTAATTTGACGTTCGTCGTTTCAAAATATATGTTTTCTGATTGAAAACTTAACTGATTGATGGCCGAGTCCACCAAACTTCAATTAACTTTGACGGCTGCATTGTAGACGTAGCTAAAATTAGTGGGGGGTGCTGCTCCATAAAAATTTTAGACTTTGTTTTAAAATTGTGTGAAAGGAAACAAACACGAATAAAAAGAAAATTTATTCAGAAACTTGATAAATTTCTTTTTATACATGTTTGTTTTCTTTTAAACAATTTTAAAATAAAGGCTAAAATTTTTCTGGAGCAGCACCCACCACTAATTTTAGCTACGTCTACAATGCAGCCGTCAAAGTTAATTGAAGTTTGGAGCACTCGGCCATGAGAGTTACATAAGTTGTTAGGTGTTTTCCCTTCGAGCTCAAATACATTATGAGTGTGCCGAAATTGTAGGCTTCGATGTTCATCTAACAGCGAAGAATCTAGGATCGTATACTCTAAGAGCTCATCGGAGGAAAAAGATTCTGTGAAAAATTCAAGACCTCTGCCTAGGATTGAAGTCCGCCTAGAAAATAAAGAGGATAGACTGAAATTTATATGGAGTATTTTTTTTAATAACATTGCTCTTTTCGAACTAATTTCCGGAGATTCATTGTTAAGTGAAGGTTAGATATCAAAATAAATAACATTGTAAAATTGATGAAAATATCAAAAAAAAAAAATCATTTTCAAAATACTGATAAATGTTCTTGAATAGCCAGTTTTTCCTTCCTTTCCTTTTATCGATTTTGGCCAACTAGGGACCACGTAACTAGCTCAACCTGACAACGTCAGGGCGAGGCTAGTGAAATTCAAGAAAGGGGGGACGAGAATTATATCCCGTCCAGGATAACCCTGAGATAGTAAGTCCCAGGTGGGAAACGGACGAAACACAGAAGAAGAAAGAAACAGCCATGCCACCACCGGGATTCGAACCCAGGTGCTGGCGCATCGGCCACAACGGCAGCCCGCCGGCTAAACCGCACGGCCACGCCAGTCAGTTTTTATAATATTGTATTAAATAGAAACTGTATCTATCGGAATTTGTTTCGGAAATTGTTTCCTTTCATTCGTTTCCTTATGTTCGAAGTTTCTATTTTCTTCTTCATGATGAATTTTTATATTGTTTTGTAAAATTTGACAAACAGTCTCGGTTATTATCATAAGAATGGTCTTACTGTAGCTTTTTTTTGCAAATTAAAATCATTATTTCCCGTTTTAAGATTTCTGTATGTATTATTAAGATTTATAAAAGGCACAGATTTGTAAAATTAAATTTCTGCAGCAATGAGGTAACGTTCTTTTAAATATTCATATATTTGCTGGTTTGATCAGATACATTTGAATAAATTCTCTAGATTGTGGTATAAATCAGCTACTTCATTAAATAATATTAATTTATTGGAAACATTTACGTTAATTAAGTTAAAAATAGTGATAATGAAAGCAAAATGAAAATAATCTTTTTTTACTAGTTTAAGTTTCCTGATAAAAGATATTTGTTTTTTTTTTATTCGCAGTAATCTACTCTGATGGTTCCACTATGAATACTTGGGGTAGGACAATGAGACATCCTGGTGGGAATGTCTTCATTCATCCTGATGGTTATGCAACAATATCAAGGAATGCAAAAGAAGGTACAAAAAATAAATAAAGATAGTACAAATTAAAAATATGAGTAACATTCGCTTTTTGAATTCTTAATGAGTTAATTATGCTTCTGAATTATTCACAATTATTTAAAACTTTTCTATTATTTAAATTTTACGTAAAAAAATAAGTTCATTAAAATATTATTGTTTTATTATTTTTTTTATTTATTTTATTCATATTCTTCTCAGATCCTAGTCCTTATGCAACTTCACGTGTTCTTGATTGTTATCCTGGAAATTCTGCTGATGGTACAGGAAACTCTGCTGGAAATTGGGCTCCTGAGGACCTGAATAGGTAAGCTGCTAATTAATATGAAGTTTCATATTCTATTTCCCAATCTTTATCTTCAAACATTATATGTAACACAACTCTACTGTACAATTTAATGACAATGATGCTATTTCGCATCTATTTTGGTTGATATTTTGATGGCATGAAATAAAGAAATATGATATTGTACCGTTATGTTTCTTTCTATTGCAAGATTTAGAAATGAAATAAAAAATCCTTGATACAAATTAATTTTTATTTTAACTTTATTTCCTTTTTTTTTGATAGATTTCAAGAGACAACATTTATGTTTCCTGGTAATATGAATCATCCTTCTTTCACAACCCCAATGAAGAAGAGAAGTGATGCCGAAGGGAATGGATATGATCCTCCACCATTTGGAATGTAATTGCATTTGCATTCCGTTTATCGATTTACATAAATAATCATCAATGTCTTTACAATAAATTAGTCCACTACCTACTCTGACGTTTAGTATTTAAGCCGTAATCGTTGTGTCAATGTAAACTTTTATGCTTGCCATTCAATGCTGAAATAATTGCTGCATTTAAAGTAGAATACCTAATATTGTATGTATTGTTGTATGTAGAGAAAACTAGTAATATTAATTATGATTCTACTACATTAGGAAAAAATAATACAATTACTATTTACATTGTGATTTTCTTCATTTTACCCTATGTAACTAGTTTTCTCTAGTCATTGTAATTCTATAAGTATTAATAAAGCATTCCGTGTATTCAAATCCTTCCATTCTTCCTTTTGATTGGATACTTACTCAAAACGTTGCGAAATTTTCCAGAAACATTCTTGTAATAAAATATACAACCAATTAAAACTCAAAGAAGCGATGTTAATTCGTTAGCCTGTTCAAATATATTTATGATACTTATATATAAGTATTATTGTTCCCTCAACCAAAAGTCTCAACCAAAGTTGGCGACGGATTACTACATCTATGAATTCTCAGCGAAATCTTATTGCAAAGCATCTTAACTATTTTCTACTTTCTGCAAATAAAAAAATAACAAAATCTTCGAATTTATTTTTTTATTCTTGAGAATTTTAAAATAATAAAAGCACATGGGTTGGTTTGAGATGTAGAGTTCACAACGGGTATGGCTGTATCGTACTATTTATAGTAACAAATTAGCTGACGCTAAGGTGTCGATCACACTCTGCTTTCTGTCTATTTTGTGATGCTTCACAATATTGTACAGCTCTTCTTTCAACATATTTGTTCAATATGCGATTCCTTGACGGGTTAACCATTGAGTCAAGGCGGATTTCCTATTGTTGCTTGTTGTTATTTGTTGGAAAAATTTCAAGTGAATGATGCAACGCATTATCCATTACGTTAATGCCGTCATTTTACTCTATGCAGCAATAAATTCCAGGATCAACTAAGTCATCAGAATTTTTCTATACATGGCAGGTTCACCATCCTTGCACCGACAGTCCTAATTTCTACAGTTTTATCAACTAAATTCCATTTTTTAATTGAAATTAGTCATTATTGGAGGAATACTTCTATACAACATACCTCTTTGAAACAAATATAAAGAATATGGGATTCAGTTTCTGTATAATTTATTCAAAAACTTCTCCAACTATGAAATAAATTCTTACAGTTACTATAATTAATTTAGTATAGTTATAAATACATTAATGTCTTTACCAAGCTGAATTTTTACGCCACTAAAGCAAAGTAGTACAACGTGGTATGTGATTAAGCGTACAGTATACCAACCATTACATTGATGATATTTATCAGATACCTCTGGTAACTCTTATTGCCATGTTAATTCTAATAATTCTGAGTAATTTGAATCAAGTGGAATTTTTTGTTGGAGAACAATCACAGTGTCTGGAAACAGTGTCGGGGGGCCGTTGATGCTTCTCATCTCCTTGCCAATGTAAATCATAAGGAATTAACTTATTAGGTCACAGCAGATCAGTCAACTTCTCGTGACATAGTATTTAACGCTGCTTCCAAAAGTAAATAACTTTGAAGATACTGACTTCAGCATTTAATCATTTATAATTATGCTACTTTAATTTACTTCCTTGGAAAAATAAAATCTTATTTCGCTGGGACCTCTTGTACCCGTGTTACGATTCTTAACTACAGATTTTTTCTTTTATTGAACTTCATTCTTATTTTCTAGCCAATATAAACAAGAAAAACAACTACGTATTGGGTTGGCGAAAACGTTCGTTAGGATTTTAACTAAAAATAAAAGATACATCTTTCATTGTCATCAATACTTTTATTGAACAATATCTCCAACAGTTTGTTTCACTACCGTTTGTCATTTTTCAGGCAACTTCATAATTCCATCTTGCCAAAACTTTTTTGAGCTAAAAAGTGTTCCAGGTGCCTTAGTCTTCCAGGGAATTGAATTTTTTCCATTAAGAAAATGCAAATCCAAAGATGCAATGTCTGGTGAATACGGCGGATGAATCAGAACTTCCCAGCCAAGTTGTAACAGTTTTTGACTGGTCATCAAAGAAAAATGCTGTCTTCCGTGCTTATTGTCTTCCATTTTAAATATTAAATTGGCAATTCAAAATTCACCAATTTTGATCCGTTTATGTTTTAAATGCCGATATGATAGCAGTCACAATACCATCTAGCAAAATGGTGTCGAATGACGTTAAAGACACCTAAGTGCTACTAGAGTCAACTTACGTAAAAAAAAAAGAACGAACTTTTTGACCAACCTAATAAAAAAATAATATATCTTCAACCCAAGCAAAATTATTTGCAAGGTAATGATTCAGAATGCTTAGTATTCAACTTCACATCATCGAAAAGAAACACCAAAAACAAAAATACTAGAAATTTCAAATCAAATTTTCATCTTTTCAACAATAGCTAGTAAGAAATTCAAATGTTTCCAGCACAATTGTAATAAAATTAAGAAAAACAATACGCGAGTCCTACTTAATTACACAATTTCGTAACTTTTTTGAAAATAAGTCGAAAATGCAAGCAACTATAATTATTATATTAAAATTATTATTTCTTTATTCTACAACAACAAAAATACCGCATCGTTTAAGATCTTTAGGCCTAATCCTTAAATTACAACGGATAAAGTTATGAAGTCATTAAAGATTTCGAATACATCGGTTGATGGTTCTGTATTTCTATTATACCATCTTTACGCATTGTTCTCTACTGCTATTCTTGACAAAACATTAGGATCACCTACTTAACATGATGATGATCCTCGTCTCGCCATCAAAACAGTCTTCACATGGCTAGGTATGGATTGTACGAGACCTTGGAAGGTATCCTGTGACAGCTGGTACAACGAAGTCACTAAAGATCCATCAGTTCCTGCAAATTATGCAGTTGCGATAATGTATCACGAATATGTTTCTCCAATCAAACCACAAATGCTCAAATCGAATTCATGCCATTGGAATTTAGAGGCGTGTGTGTGTCTCTTTTAGTCTGGCCCTTTGCTCTGATCTTTAGGGCACTCAAGCTACCTCACCACGTCACGATAGAAACACATCGCGGTAGATTTTCCTTTCTTACTTTGATTTATTTTTTTCTTCACGTAAAAGAAATGAACTGAAATAAGAAAGGAAAGTTTCAAAAAGAAAGAAAAAAACAAACATAAAACAACGAATTTTTCGTTTCTTATTTTGCTTAATTTTTTTCGTTCACGGAGAAATAAATCAACGACACTAAGAAAGAAAAAATTGTAACAAAGAAGAAACAAATCTAAAAAAATAACACTTCTGAAGAACTGAAGCGCAGAATTGTATTTATACCATATTGAAACAATTGAAAGTGGTGGATCATGTATAAGTGATATAATGCAAATAATGAAATTTCTTTAAATCGTGAATTTTCAGTATTGTAATAATGGTTTTATTTGTTTTCTATTATTCATTGATTGCTCAATTTAAACTACCAACGAGTATCGTAACATTGGGAACTTCGACAGCGGGGGTAACTTCGACACCTATATTTTTAACGTATAATTTAGCTCTTTTTATTGTTTGTTTCAGGTTATTGATTGATTTGTTGATTCTTTGTAACATTGTACACTATTTTTGTTGATTAATAATAATAATAATAATTATCATTATTATGGTTATATTATTTTGTTATTGTTGTTATTTATCCTAACTTTTCTTTGTTATTTGGAAAATTTAGGTCTCACAGACTGTTTATTAATACCTTTGCTTTATTAGTTGTAGTCTTTTATACATTATTTTATGTCGAAGCAGCAAATTTCTCTTTAAATATATTTATTCCTTTCATCTAGAAATAACGTATCTACATTATTTCCATACGCCTCCTTAATTGTATGCCGATAATTCAATATATTTAAAGTTGAGAAATCTTTAATATACAGAGGTTTTTCGGTAAACATAGCCATGTTTTTAGAAGTGACACATCCACATCACGTGACTTTTCCAGCCTCGACCCAGAGACCTTAAGCATCCCCATTCTCCAAATATGACTTTTTTTTAACTTTTAAAATTCTAGATCAATATATTACTGCAGGAAAGGTAAATAATTCTAATTTACTTAATAACTGTAATCTAATGGACTCTTGGAGAAAGTGGTGGATTCAAATGCAAAGGACCAGTTCATTTGAACAACAAGCATATGAAAAGTATACATTGAAGATTAGAAAGAAAAATCCCGTAAGCTTAAAATAAGCTATTACCATGGCTTCTAAATTCCAATGAAATGAATCCGATTGACAATTTGTGGTTTGAGTTGGACAAACGCGTTCGTGAGGCGTCATGTTAAACACGTAATTTTCATGAACTGAAGGATCTTTAGTGACATCGTGGTACCAGCTATAACAGGATACCTACCAAGATCTCTTTCAATCCATGTCTCGCCGGGTGAAGACTGTTTTTGATGGCGAGACGATGATCATCATCATAGGAAATAGGTGGTTGTAATGTTTTGACTGATCGATGTATTACAAGAACAGCTGATGAGAACAATGCATAAAGAGGCATAATAGAAATGGTTACGCTGAACATTTACTCTAAAAAAAGACGGCGAAAGGGAAGCTCGTAGGGTAATTGGGCATTCGGTATGGGCAAGACTTTGTAGGTTTTCATCTATGAGTCTATTAGAGAGTATATGAGGATTTTTTTTCAAAAATCCTCCTGGCTGATGATCGCCAACGAGCGTGAAACAGCTGTTCCAGGATGTCACTAGTAAATAATTTTTTCTCACCCATTCTTATTGTTTATAATGGCTGTTTAAGGAATTCTGGAATCTTGTGACTTATTATTGAGATATTTTGAAAGTTTCCTAGTTTCTACAGTGGCATTTCTTCGACGACGGTGTGACATCTGAGAGAGAAAAAGAAACCTGAAAAGTTTTTCTGGTGCACTTTCGCACTTATTTTTATTATTGGTGTTTATTTTGTTTGCGAGTCACTTTCGGGAGCGAAGGTGACTTTCATTTCTATTTCACGCCTTTCTGAGTTTGTCAGCAGGGAGGGTGGATCGGGCTAATGAGTCTGTAATAAGGACGAAACGACCGTTTCCGATTCTCTCTGTAACTTAACGATCATTAGGCAAAAGGTTTTTCTGGTTCACTTTCGCACATATTTTTATTATTGTTGTTTATTTTATTCAGGAGTCACTGTCGGGAGCGAAAATGACTTCCATTTGTTTTTCACGTCTTTCTGAGTTTGTCATCTAGTAAACTCAGCCAATCTTAAAGAGTCCCTCATAAGAAAGAAAAGACCGTTCACGATTACCTCTGTTGACAAACTCAAAAGGCGTGATTTATTTATTTATGTTTAGCCTTTGGGTTTTCATTTCTTAATAATTTCCAGCAAGTTAAATTTGGTTCTTGTATTCACCTTTCATTGATGAAGGTAGGCTCCTGACCTTGGGCCCATCTCTTCCGAAATACATTCTATATGTGCTTCTGAATGAATCCGAAACATTTTCTAAATTTCTCTCCATTCAAAACTCCGAGCCACTAGTGATTATATTACAGTAATTTTCTTCTTTCATCGACAACTGTCAACTTTGGACCGCGAGCTAGCCCTACCTGACAACGGCAGGATGAGGCTAGAAAATTGAAGAAGGGGGGAGGGGGCGAGATGCACATCTCTGCCAGAAATTACCTTGAGATTGTAAGTCCGAGGGAGAAATGGACGAAACACAGAAGAAGATACAGTCATGCCCATGTCGGGATTCAAACCCAGGTTCCGACAGATCGACCCACGGCAAAACCGCCGTCTAGACCGCTCGGCCATGGCGGAACGGCTAGTAATTGTTTTATATTATTATTCATTATATTATTGGAATACTGTAGTCTTAATTATAATAATAATTAATATCTTCCAGAAAATCCATTTACTTATATTCTTTTTAGAAATTTTAGGTAAATTTTAATAATTATTTATTTTTGTTTGTTTTGTTATTTATTAACAAATTGAAATACTAACAGATTTAGATCTAGCTAGAACAGCGATTTTTCTGATGGTACTTGAGGTGCTGTCCAGTAGTACGTAACGAAGAGGTCGGGTATAATTTTAAAACATGAATAAAGTTTAAAAGTGATACGGGAAATGGGTTCTTTTTAGAATCAATAACTGTTTTATGGCCTCTAACTTAGTTATTAAGAATGAATATATTGTTTTACACAATATGATTCAGTCTTTAAAAATTAGTTTCCTCTAATGGCCATTAGAATTTTACAAATTGGTGGTACTTAAGTTAATTAGAACACTAGAAGAGGTACATCAGAAATAAAGGATGGGAAATGCTGAGCTAGAAGAAAAGTTGAAGAGTAAAAGACAGTATGTGCAGTAGAATGAAATGTTAGCAAGATTTTAAAGAGCCACTACACGTTGACTTTAAAAATCCGACCATCGATAATCCGGTTCCATTAGATTTCCGGTTTGGATTTCGGAGAGCAAATTCTGTAGAACTATTTTATTCGGTTGAACTAAAATTCTGTAGAACTGTTTATTTCATTGGTGAACATTAAAATTTCATTTGCTTTTCTTTTCTTTCTTTAAAGGACTATACAAGTAGTTATTTTCTGTTAAATATATACACCTCAGGTTCGGAGGTTGCCGGATTTTCGAATGTCAACCTGTACTGAAGAAATTATTTGCTAATATTAAATAATTTTTATAAATTAAGTAAAGTAGCAGGAAATTCAATGTTGTAAAATTAAGTAACTGAAAAATGTATGTATGTATGTATGTATGTATGTATGTATGTATGTATGTATATGTGTATGTATGTTACCAAGTGTAATGTGTGATCCAATTCATGTTTATTATTATTATGTTTCTGTTTTTAAGAAGATGAGTGATTTAATCATTCTCTTCTCTTTTATGTAATTCCTGAAAGAAAACTTTTGTTAAAAAAGTTGAAATATCGAAGTAAATCTGGTTAGTAAATATCTTTTTCAGTTACTTAAAGTAGCAGGAAATTGATGGAGACATAATAAAATCATTTTTACTGTTTTTGATAATTAAAAATAATTTTAAACACTGATTAAAATTGAAGTAAATTCACAACATAAACAATCGAAATTTTGCTGTCAATGTTTCATCTTATTGTCAACATCTACTACTTAAAATAAGTGAATTTCTGAGTTTTGTATTTTAATACATAATCTTAAAAAAATTGATAAACATGAACTATATTATCATCAAGAATGTGTTTATTTTTATTTTTTTACAAATTCAAGGAAAGAACTTGTTGGATTTTTTATGGTAATATCTTATAACTGAGGGGTGTCATAATAAATACTTGCAAATTTATGATTTGAAAAAAATACAAAAATTCATTTGAATAGCTAATTTAGGAAGTAATTTCTTCTCTAATATACTATTTCTTAATCAGTTGTAATTGTGTTTATGTGAAAATTAATTATTACGGCCAATAACCCTTTGTGTGAGGATTACATTACA
>JAFIDM010000284.1:4059-19346 GCA_023159025.1 Thereuonema tuberculata
TTTTTTTAGATTTATGAATTTATTATCGTCAACAAATTCCATATATTAAACTATTTAATACAACATTTTTATTTCCATTTAAAATTAATAGATTTCATAAATTTACCAGTAATGTGAGTTTAAATTTATTTAAAAATATTTTTATCCAAGAGCTTAAAAAATATCTTTATATTAGTTCTAAATTTTAAGATTTTTTACATAATTTAAATTATCTTATTAATGAATTTATAAATAATAATTTTCCAATTCAAGTTTTAAATACATACAGGGTGTTTCAAAAATACACGGCATAATTTCAGGTATGTATTTCCCACATGTAGACAATCAAAATAGTTCATTACAACATATGTCCGGAAATGCTTCATTTCCGAGTTATGGCCTTCACAACATTGAAAATCACCGGAACGTTTTTCGTTCCGCCGGTCGTTGCCATTACAGAAGATGTTCAAAATGACCACCTCCTGCTTGAATACAGACCTCACATCGATGTCTCAATGACCTGCGAACACGATCCCACACTCCAGGAATGTTGCGTATGTCCTCAGAACGTGCCACAATTCGATTCCGAAGGGATTCCAAATCAGGCACCGGAGACGAATAAACCAATGATTTTAAATGGCCCCACAAGTAGAAATCGAGAGGGTTCAGATCAGGTGAGCGTGGAGGCCAAGCAATTGGGCCACCTCTACCTATCCATCGATCAGGAAACGTTCGATCCAAGTACCGGCGAGCCGTACGACTGAAGTGTGCAGGAGCGCCGTCATGCAAGAAGTGAGCGTGCTGACGATCGATCAGTGGAGTGTCGTCATAAACATGAGGTATGGTGTTTTCCAGGAAGTTTGTGTACGCCTGCCCCGTAAGTCTGTTTACAAGTACATGGGGTCCAACTAATCGATCACCAATGATACCGGCCCACATGTTGAGGGAGAACCGCACCTGGTGATGAGATACAACAGTTGCATTTGGGTTTTCATACGCCCATACATGCTGATTGTGGAAATTTGTTATGCCATCTCGTGTGAACTGTGCTTCATCTGTAAATAATACTAAGGCAGGAAAGTTCGGATTTGCAGCACACTGCTGCAAGAACCACTGACAGAACCTAACTCGTGCAGGGTAATCTGCTGGTGACAGCGCCTGTACACGTTGCAAATGATAAGGATACAATTGATGCTCTTTCAGCAGTCTCCAGACAGTCGTATGGGGAACATTCACTTGCAACGCTAACCTTCGTGTGCTGACAGAAGGAGTTCTGTTCACAGTCTCCAGAATCTCCTCCTGTTCTTCTGGAGTTGTAGACCTTGGTCGTCCCCTTCCCAATCCAGGAGAGTGAAATTTTCCATACTCGCACAGACGGTGATGGAGACTTACAAATGTCTTCCGATCTGGACATTGTCGCTGTGGGTACCTCTCCTGGTACAAACGACGAGCCAGCGCAGCATTGCCGTCTGCCTTACCGTACATGAAGTGCATCTCTGCCAGCTCCTGATTTGTGTACATGACACACAGTCGAACGCCAAACACACCACTGAATTTAACCTTCGCCTCGGAATGATCTGTCAGAGTGCCCTCTTAATGTGTCCTTTGACGGCAACGACCTGCGGAAAGAAAAACGTTCAATGAGACATCGATGTGAGGTCTGTATTCAAGCAGGAGGTGGTCATTTTGAACATCTTCTGTAATGGCAACGACCGGCGGAACGAAAAACGTTCCGGTGATTTTCAATGTTGTGAAGGCCATAACTCGGAAATGAAGCATTTCCGGACATATGTTGTAATGAACTATTTTGATTGTCTACATGTGGGAAATACATACCTGAAATTATGCCGTGTATTTTTGAAACACCCTGTATGTATTTAAAACTTGAATTGGAAAATTATTATTTATAAATTCATTAATAAGATAATTTAAATTATGTAAAAAATCTTAAAATTTAGAACTAATATAAAGATATTTTTTAAGCTCTTGGATAAAAATATTTTTAAATAAATTTAAACTCACATTACTGGTAAATTTATGAAATCTATTAATTTTAAATGGAAATAAAAATGTTGTATTAAATAGTTTAATATATGGAATTTGTTGACGATAATAAATTCATAAATCTAAAAAAAAACCAAAATCAGAAATATTATTAGTTTGTTGTAAGTTAATAATATTTTTATAAATTTTGTCTTCTATATAATCAATTTTAAAATTAGTATTAAAAATAATCAAATCATCTATATATCTATAAATTTTAAATTGTAAAGGAGTATTAATACTAAATTGATATTCGCAAGCGAAAAAAAATAAATTAGCAAGAATGATTGTCAGAATTTGGTCTAAATCTGGGAAGTAAAATATTTATTACATACGTAATAAATATTACCGCACATCGATTAAGAAGCTCTAGTTAAAGAATATTCCCCTATTATGTTCCCTAAAATAGGAACATACTGTCCTATCTCTATCTTAGTTGTACTTCTAACCTCTGCAGGTGGAATCCTAACAGAATCTCGAAACTTTAAATACGGCTCACCCTTTATTTTTGAGTAAGTACACTTGCTGTTTATATATATATCATAGTGGTACCTACAGTACCCTTTATCCAGAAGTAAGCATATGTCGAAATATTTATTCAGCATTTTATGTAAATGCAAAAGTCAGCATATAATAACATTAAAAGACAAAGAACGATCTGCTTCACTTTCAACATTTTCTCAAATCGAATGAAACAAAAACTTCAAATGAAAATTAGAGGAACAAACTTTTTTTTTCATCATTGAAAGATTTGATAAGATTTTATCATATTTGAATGGAATCTTCTTCAATCATATGATCTGTATTTAAGACATATTCAATAATATGGCATTAGCAAGGGGTTTCGATACTCTTACCCTTAAAAAGTACTAAATTGTCAGATGCAATGGGGAATTACAGCCAGCCTTCCTTTCCTCCTTTGGTACATCAATGTTGTTTTTTTGAACTAAAAGAATTATTAATGTGATAATTGAAGAACTCTTCAACTAGCTAAAACACTGTCATTTTGTTTATGTAGGACGTATATGCAAATGAATGTTGTCTGTACAGACATTACAGTTGCACATACTGTATTTTCTTGCTTTTCATCATACTGTTATGGTGATTTCAGACTTATATTTATATAAATATTCTTCATTTATAACAGTTTTCTGATTAATTTGATTTTGTTTAGAATGATAACATAATAAATTAAACAAAAAATAAATATTCTTCCAGGATAAACATTGTAAACCTTATTCCTAAAACATTTCTGTAACTAAAGCTCATAGAAAAAAAAATGTCAGACTTTATAAAATTTTGGAAAAGTCTAAAATCAAAGCAAATATTAATTACACAGGCCAAATACATTTGATAGAGATTTCGACAAGAAAAAAAATAAATAAACAATAACTAAAGCTAACTAAACAGATGAAATAAAAGATTTTAGAAATACAAATGAAGGTATAATTGCACAAAATGTGATTGTCTAGAAACTGTTTTCTTACTCTGCTGAATTGCCTACATTTTGACGACTCCTCTCATAAATAGGAATGACCCAAAGGCTACAAAGCAGCCACAGTATCAGTCTTTCTTCAATAAGATTGTTCTAAATGCCCAAAAATACTATAATACAGGCACATGTGCAAATGTAGGCGAATAGTTGGTCGAGTTCCACAAAAGAGCATCTGCAGTCTACCAGCCTAAAAAAACCAGCCTGTACAATATGACCTAAAAATTATGTTATTGTGTGGTGCTAGAACCAGTTACTTCTATAACAACTTACCTACAGAAATCCTAACTGATTCAGAAAATAAACTTCTAGTGCATCCTGAAGCTACTCTGCAACTTTGTCAACCCGTATTTGTCAGCAATCGTAACATAATAGATGACAACTGGTTCAGTTTAATTGAAATCAATAAAGAGCTTAAAAAGAGAACTCTCAAGAAAATAAAAGGGAGAATTTGTATACTTTCCAACCAAAAAATGTTAGTGAAGTTGACTTGTCTTTCTACGGCTTAACTAAGGACATTTTTTTTTTTTTTTATGAACATGGGAATTAAAGCAAAGAGATAAAATAAAATTAAAACATTTATTTTAATGTCATCTAGGCAGCATATGTACATGGGATTTGTAACGTTTAACCAGTTGCAGTTTCTGTTGAGTTACGCTGTGTACTGTTGACTGAGAGATTCCTACTTTGCCTTGTAACAAAAACCTTTGTGCTTTTGGATTCTTTCGCACGACTCATTGCTTTTACTTTAGCAACCACCTCCGAAGTTTGACGAAATGCTGGTTTCTTCCTCGAGCGTCCTGGTTTGTCCAACATTGCTGGTATTTGACTTTTTCTTTTGTATTTAATACGTTGCTCATGCCTCCTTTCTGAATCCTCAGATTCTGCATAAGCTTATAATCGCAGAATATCAAAATTTGGAGTCAGAAAAGGCACTAATAAATCCCTTTCAAAATCGGTCTATTTTCGGTGGCTCCGTAACCGATAAACTATAACCAATTAAGGGAATGTTAGCTACTATGCTGCTTTTATAATCCTTGGATGAATCGCAGCTGACATGACCTGACATTTTGAATATTGGAATCATTCACTTGTAACGTAAACAACCCTGTATGTTCAGCCAAATAATACGAGTCTGGATAATGTGTTTGTTCTCTCATTTATTGAATATCAGAATTGTAAATGCTTATGTTTTACATCTTATTACCTCACCTGACTCTCGTTATGACACAGCAGCTTTTTAAGAAAGAATTGGGAAGTAGATTCATCATCAAATTTATACAAACTTTAGCCCAAGGCTTCTTAAGGAGTTGCAGCCCAATATATTAAACATTCTTAGCTCTGTTGTTTCCACAATTAGCACAAATAATAGTAACACAGGCAAAACATGTTTGTTAGTTTTAAAATATTTTCTTTTGGTTTACTTTTTTTTTCTTAGCTCTAATAAAGTTTTTTTTTTTAAAAAAAAAAGAAAAAGTATAATTTTGGTGATATTGTCATGAAAATATTTTGTATTGTAGTGCTTCAAAGTTATAATTTAAAACTGATTTTCAAAATTGATTCTTATAAAATAAAATTTAAAAAAATGTTCCAATTTGTTTTTCTTACTTTTTTTTCAAATACAAAATCCAATTTTAAAATAAAACTCAAAATTAAAACTTTACATCTATCCAATCTTTGAAATTTCACGATATTGTCTCTGTAAGAGAATTGCCACAATGTTATTTACAGGTTAACAAAAATGAGTTCAGTGATGTTTGTAGTTAAATGTCTGATTATTAGGAACTTTTCTCCTGATTGTCTCAATAAAATTTAATTTGTGCAAGAAGGCTTACATCAAGAAAAAACTTTCTAATAAACCTTTTACTTATTTTAAAAGTGTTTTGTCTTTACATGATCCAACAGGGTAATTAATTTATCACTTCTTAACCATCCTCTCCCTTATTTTGTTTATTGTTTATTTTTTATTAAAATTTACATTTCAATTACTTCAAACATGAATATGATCTAATATGATCACAGAATTAAGATATTTATATCAACTATTATTGAAAAGTCTTTTTATCTTTCTAAGAAAATTGCATATTTAAATTACATACGTGTGAAAAGTTTTTCTTCATTGAATTCACACTTTGCTTTTCTTTTGTGTGATCTAATGTAAAAGAAGTATGGAATAAAATATTCTTTCACAAAATTAACAATAATTGGTTTCTGATCTAATTGTGATCTAATAAGAGAAATTTAAGAGACTTGATTCTGAAAATCTTTTCAAAGAAACAACAAATAGAGAACTAATCACCTGCATGACATTTCATATGACGTTTTAAATTGCTTCCCTGTGAAAAGCTTTTCTCACAAAACCGACACTTAAATGGCTTCTCACCTGTGTGTAACCTGATGTGTCTACTTAAATTGCCTCCATCAGAAAAGCTTCTATCACAGATGTCACATATAAATGGTTTCTCACCTGAATGAGATCTAAGATGGCTTTTTAAACGGACTTTTTGAGAAAAACATTTTAAACAAACCTCACATTGAAACGGCTTCCCATCTGTGTGTAACCCGACGTGTCTATTCAAATTGGCCCAATTAGAAAAGCTTTTATCACAGATTTCACATTTAAATGGTTTTTCACCTGAATGAGATCTAAGATGGGTTTCTAAGTGGCCTTTTATAGAAAAACATTTTCCACAAAACTCACATTTAAATGGTTTTTCACCTGTATGCGATCTAATATGGAGTTTTAAATGTCCTTTTTGAGAAAAGCATTTTTCACAAAACTCACATTGGAATGGCTTCTCACCTGTATGAAATCGAAGATGTTTATTTAAATTCTTTGCCTGCGAAAAGTTTTTCTCACAAAATTCACATTTATAAGATTTTTCAGTTCTTTTCGACGACATATCAAAGAGTTCTTGTGAATGATGGTTTCTCTGGTGTCTATAATTCAACAGTTCGAAAGCACAGGATTTTAAATAATCAACAATAAACCTATATAACTATAGAAAATCACACAAAAACAACTATCTTTGGAGTATTAGAGAACTATTTCTACAATTTAGCATCAACAGCATTATCGTAGTTATAAAAATTAGTTCTATTTAAAATAAAACTAACAGGAAATCTTTGTCGTCGAGGCAGACAATAGAGGCACTGATCTGTGAAACACCTAGATGGCTTGCTGAAGAGTTAAAAGCGTGATTTCCGTGAGTACGGCTGCCATTTTGTAGTTAGGCAGGAAAGCCACACAGATTAAATACTTCTTATGAAATATTTATAGTATATGGGAAAGCCCATTCTTCCAGTTTCCTTCACTTACAAAGTTTTGATATCGTTCCTTTAAAATTACTTTCGTTTGTGTTATTCTCAATTTTGTTATTATTATTATTAAAATAATAACAATGGGTGAGACCAAGTTGTATACAAAATGAATATTATAAAGTATTACTTACTTAATTAAACACGCAACAAAAAAAACAAACAAATAATTATTTAACGGAAGTGCAGTGAAAAATTAGTGAGAAAATTCATGTTACTATAGACAGATTTTTTTTTCATTAAAAAAAAAAGATTTGGAAAACTTCTCTAAATTAAAAAAAAAAAAAATTTTGAAACACATAAGTTTTGAAAAATTGAGATCAGTGCATGAATGAAATATCAATTTCTACATCTTTTTTGTGATGTATTGTATGTGTGTGTCTTTATATATACTGGGTGGCCATAATTAAAGAGAAGGTGTTTAGAGCCCAATTTTCAAAACCCTATTGGACTAGAATCCACCGAATTTGGTGTAAACATTATTTAGACCATGGAAGCTCAGAAAATGACGCCGGAAGCTCAGAAATATTCAGAGTGCAGTAAACTGACGTCATAGATTGAAGGATATAAAAAGATGAACAGCGTGTTTGGTCTGACTGATGTGCTTTAATTGCATTGTGGTGCTTTGATGTTTAACCTTCGCTGTGCTAAATTTACATGATCGCTGGTGAAACTTTACCACTAAAAAATAAAATATTGCTTCTTTCATGTGCATCGTTTGGTTCCAGTCAGTGACGGTTAAACCCTCTGTAGACCCTAAGCAGACGAAATCTCGGGGCCCCCTCGCAAATTGTCTTCTAATACGATTTTAATATTACCAACCAATAATTTTAATAAAACAATTTTATTACACAAAACAAACATTAACAATTATTAATTTTATTAAACAAAAATTATTAAATATTATAAAACAAAAATTAAAAGCCGTTCTGGCAAGGCCGAGCGGTCTAGACGGCGGTCTGTCGTGTGGTCTTTGTGTCAGAACCTGAGTTGGAATCCCCGTGTTGGCATGGCTGTTTCTTTCTTCTTCTATGTTTCGTCCATTTCTTCCTGGAACTTACAATCTCAGGATTATTCTGGATGGGATGTGAATCTCGTGTCCCCTTCTTCACTTTCACTAGCTTTGCCCTAATGTCGTCAGGTTGAGCTAGTTCCGTGGTCCATAGTTGTCCAAATTAGATAAAGGAAGGAAACAAAAATAAAAAAAAAAAAAAAAAAATTACGAGGGGTGATCAGAAACTAAGGTTACAAAGCCTGTAGTGAAACGTATATTACATACAACCAATACAGCCGACTGATAGTACATATATTAGGTTATTTTTCGACATAGTCTCCATATCAGTTTATTAACTTGTCGCTTCATGGGATGAGTTTGAATATTCCCTCCTGGTAAAAATCCTATCCTTGCATATTCAACCAGGTTGTCGCGAAGTGTTTCACTTCCTTGTCTGAAGCGAATCGTCGGCCTCCTAGGTCCTCCTTCCAGTGACGAAACAGGAGAAATCGTTGGGAGCGAGGTCCGGACTGTAGAGAAGGGGTTCCTCTCCATGTCCCAGCGAAACTGCTTCAACAGCATGGTGGTCTTCTGGGCTGTATGAGGTCGCGCATTGTCGTGAAGGAAGAAGTCCTGGCCGTTTCCTCCTGACTGCTTCGCGCAATCGTGTTAAGGTCTCGCAGTATCGGTCAGCGGTCACCGTGTGCCGTCTTTCCAAAAACTCCACGAGTATGACACCCACGCTGACTTAAAACACAGTGGCCATCACCTTCCCGGCAGATGGCGTCACTTTAAACTTCTTTATCTTTGGAGAGGAGGGGTATTTTAACTCCACTGACGACCGCTTACTGCTGGGGGTGTAGTGGTGGATCCATGTTTCATCACCCGTGACAATGTGGTGAAGAAAACTGTTCCTTTCCGTAGAGAACTGTCGCAATAGTTGCAGACTTGCCCCCATGCGCTTCTCCTTGTGTTGGTTGGACAGATTTCGTGGAACCCATCAGGAACAAAGTTTCTGGTACTGCAGAATATCACGAACAATGTGAGGAACACTTGTGAACAACATTCCCAATTCTACCGTCATATGCCGCAACGTGATCCTTCTGTTGTCCTGAATCAGCTCCTCCAAGCGAGCTGCGTTCAAATCTGTTGTTGCCGCGCTGGGTCGGTCACTGGGATCCTTGTCGGTGAATTTCCCCTATCTGCCGCAAACTTTCGACACCATTCTGCGACATGCTGACGAGACATTACAGTATATCCATAAACCTCTACCAGCTGCGGGTGAATTTCAGCCGCGGTTACATGTTTCACCCACAGAAATCAAATAACGGTGCGGATTTCTTAGCGAAACCAGTTTTCCAAACGAGTCGCCATTTGTGTTTACCTACCACTAGCATTGTAGGTGGCAGGTGACTGAAACTCTGCACAGTTGCCAATCGCATGTATTAGAATTACCTCACACTACTAATTTCTCTGTAACGGATGAAACTCCAGGAATATCGGCCTTGTAACCTTAGTTTCTGATCACCCCTCATAATAAACCAACAAAACTTTAGACATTCACTTTCCTCAATTATGTTTGTGATGAAATCTTTCAGGATATCTCGAAAGTCTACCTTTTTCAAGACATAGTATTCAGTGGCCATAATGGTAAGAGAGTTCGGTCATTGTTGTATCATTGAAGATCGATGACAAATTTTCAGCAGTTTTAACTTCAAAAAGGTTCGTTCACCATTGGCGTTCGTGATCACGATACACCTTTATTTTCACTGTTAAGCGTATAATCGATTTGATTAGAAAATAATATTAACAATGATAAAAATACTAATGCTTAATTTATAAAGAAAGAAATAAGAAAGGTGAAGGACTTAGTTCTTCATCTCCTTTTAAAAATAATAAGTGCCCTTTTTAAGCACTGACTGTATATGAGGGACTAAATGTGACACTCGATTGCAATAAATGCAATCGAGCAAATATATATACAGTGAAACCTCCGAATAGCAGACACTTGTGGGCCGGCATACTTTGTCCGCTATTGGGAGGTGTCCGCTATTAGGGAGGGCCACCTCAGGAAATTTTGAAATTTTAGGGAAAATAGTTTTATTAAAAAGGATAATAGTATATGTACATAATAAGCAAACAAAAAATAATAAATCTCAGTTAATGGTTAAATTTTATTTGAAAAAAATCCGGCAACAATGTTTGATGTTTTTTTTTTTCCATCATAAGCTTGTTTCTCAACATGAATTTTTAACCTCTAATTAATTTTAATCCCTTTATTTACAAAAAAAATTTGCAACATATCTAATTGCATTAGTAAAGTCCCTAATTTCACAGACTCGTTGTTCGTTTCGGTGCAATCCTCCTCATCTTCATTAAGTTCCATTTCCTCTCTGTGTAGGGAAATATAATCCTTCATCACCAGTTGTTTCAGTCCCTAGAGTTAGTCATCAATCGTGATGAAATCGTCTGGATTTGCAGTGCTTTCAATTTCTTTATTTAATTCGATAATTTCAGTATCTTATACAGACTCATCAGTCTGATTCGTATTGCTCTAAGGTGTGACTTTTGTAGTGAAATCAAAACCAGCCTTATGAAAGCATTTCTGAACAAGAGATCTCACACTGAACTTTTCTGTATCAACAACTCCTACAATGTCCACTTCTTCCTTTAGAGATACGGTAATGTTTTACTTTTCGATGCCATTTTCTTTTCTAAAAGCACTTTGACCACCGAACAGGAAGTGACCGGAGGTTGGGAGATGAAGCAGGGGGGGGGGGGGGGCTGGTCAATGAGCCAATGAGGGAAAGTCACAAAGAGGGACAGTAAAGCTTAAGAATGTGGTTTGACGGGTTACTTCCCCTGGACGCTATGTATTACTGTAGCCTGCTTCTATTGCTTTTGAAAAACAACCCAAGATCGTTCATTTTCTGTAGAATGTTGTCCGTTATTGGGAGTGTCCGCTAATCGGAGGTCAATACATGGAAACGTCTATATTAAGGGACTGGGGATTGCAAAATTGTCCGCTATTGGGGGGTGTCCGTTAGTGGAGGTTTCACTGTATGTATATATATATATATATATATATATATATATATATATATATATATGAATGTAACGTAAATGATACATACCCATGCAAATTCCTAGTTAACTTTTTAATTGTAATATATTTTTTACTTACATAATTTGGGGCCCCTGGCTGAAGCCCCAATGAGCACGTGTTGTTGGTTGAGGTCCCTGAGTGAGCTACTAAAAGTCCTTACAATCAGTGGCATAGCAACGCCTTTGGGTGCCCGGGGCGGGAGTTCCATTATTCCAAAATAAAAAAAAAACGGAATCTCCAATTCAACAACCAAAAAAAAACGTTGTAAAGGGGCTGGTCGGGATACTTGGATGGATAGGGCCACTAGGCTCGCTGGTGGGGCCCCCTAGGCTGGAAAAAGGTTATGTTAAGCTATTTTAAATATGAATTCTTCTCGTCATGGGGCCCCTCTCAGGCAGGGGCCCGGGACGATCCGCTCCCCCTTGCTATGCCACTGCTTAGCACGACTAAGACCAAGACAACAACGATCACATGAGCCTCTGTGGACAGTGTAGCATTTACCAGATTCTAATTTTGATATATTCCCAAGATTAATGTATATCATTAACCTGTATTATTATTATTGTTTTTCATTACTGTACATATATATGTATGAAGCCTAATTTTTTCATTTATTGTGGGGAGCCCCTTTTTTGAGGATCCTGGTTCAGCTGCATCATTTGCAGTTTTGCACCTTATGATCCATGATAAATAAATTTCTGTGGTTTCCCCTTCCTTCTCTTGACGCCCTAATGCTTATTTTGCTAGTTAATCCTGCACTGATAACCATCACTACTGCACGTTATACTGACACGTACGTTGCAGCGAAATGTTTTACAAACTGACAGCTGACAGAAGATGAGCTTTTAAAAGACAATCTGTAAAGTGAAGCTGATGTCTATGGTTTATGTACTTTAAGTTGTTAATAGGTAAATTATATTAATACAGTAGTTTCTCTGTCGAGTCTTTGTGAGTAATGTTTTCGTTTCTTTGTGTTGATTCATTTTTTTTTTTTATCTTTGGAAACAATTTAAGAAAGCTTGATTGTAATTTTCCTTCAAGATCAAATTAATATTATTTTGATACATTGACGCGGTGCTCCTAAAAAGCGTGGGGCCCATAGACAGGTGCCTATTCTGCCTATCTGATAATCCAGCACTGATTCCAGTATAGCATTGCAACTGTTTCAAATTGCTGATTTGATGTCAGTTTGCGTCCTTGTCCTGGCAGCACTTGTAACGATCTCCTATTTTCGAGTTGCAAAATCATTTGAAAATATAGGATCGTTACAAGTGCTGCCAGGATGAGACACAAACCAACAACTGGAAATGGTTGCAACTGCTGCCCTGAAACCAAACGATGCACATGCGTCCAGCAGTGGACAGGCAATATCTATACATTCTGTTATGCCATTTGCAATGGTTTGGAAAATATTTATATTCTCATATTTTTAGCGAGCCCCTAGGTTGCTGCTTGCCTGTAAAATATAGGGGACTGTTCTTGCTTTTATGCTTGCTGGATATCACACTCTGTAGTGGCCAAACGGTTAGAGATATTAGAATTAAACCTTCACCATTGTGTTCAGCATCAAAAAGTAGGTGACCACGTTAAAAAAAAAATCAGACCTCTAGGACCACTCCCTGACTGGATGTGGGGGGGGATCAAAAGTCGGTGCTTCAATACGTTTTCCTTTTATCATATCTCAACAACCATTTGTCTGGCAAAAACGTGACCACCACCAATGTCTTCAGAAGGTTCGATATTGGGGGGATGTCTATCGCCGTTTTCCTCTTTATCGGAAGTGACCACTTTTGACCCCCCAACTTCCGATTTGCTGTAAGCGTCCATTAGGATCATTGTAAACGCTGGTTAGAGTGAACCTAACCAGCGTTTACAATGATCCTAATGGACGCTTACAGCAAACCGGAAGTTGGGGGGTCAAAGGTTCACAAAAGTTCAAAAAGGTTCACTCTACTTTTGTTTATAAAATTGTGCATATTTTGGGCCTGCTTTGCTTTTGACACTGTCTAAAAGCATTAATTATCTTGTCTTGATATTTATCTAAGTGTAGATAAGAGTGTATATTCATCCCCTTATTATAAAAGGTTTTTAGTTTTATAG
Source organism: Thereuonema tuberculata (assembly GCA_023159025.1). Lineage (NCBI taxonomy): Eukaryota > Metazoa > Arthropoda > Chilopoda > Scutigeromorpha > Scutigeridae > Thereuonema > Thereuonema tuberculata. The sequence goes on from JAFIDM010000284.1 coordinate 17,092, forward strand.
AATACTAGGCTGGCTAATGTGTTTGTTCTCTCGTTTATTGGATATCAGAATTGTAAATGCTTATGTTTTGCAGCATAATAGCTCACCTGACTCTCTTCATGAAACAGCAGCTTTTTAAGAAAGAATTGGGATGCAGATTCATCATCAAATGCTTTAGCCCAAGGCTTCTTAAGCAGTTGCAACTGACTATACTACATATTCTTAGCTCTGTTGTTTCCACAATTAGCACAAATAATAGTAACACAGGCCAAACATGGTTGTTAGTTTTAAAATATTTTCTTTTGGTTTCCTTTTTTTTCTTAGCTCTAATAAAGATTTTTAAAAAAACAAGAAAAAGTGTAAGTTTGGTAATATTGTCAAGAAAATATTTTATATTGTAGTGCTTCAAAGTTATAATTTAAAACTGATATAATATAAACTGATTTTAAAAATTGATTCTTATAAAATACAAAAAAAATGTTCCAATTTGTTTTTCTTACTTTTTTTTCAAATACAAAATTCAATTTTAAAATAAAACTCAAAATTAAAACTTTACATCTATCCAATCTTTGAAATTTCACGATATTGTCTCTGTAAGAGAATTGCCACAGTGTTATTTCCACGTTAACAAAAATGAGTTCAGTGATGTTTGTAGTTAAATGTTTGATTAATAGGAACTTTTCTCCTGATTGCCTCAATAAAATTTAATTTGTGTAAGAAGGCTTACATCAAGAAAAAGCTTTCTAATAAACCTTTTATTTATTTTAAAAGTGTTGTTTGTCTTTACATGATCCAACAAGGTAATTAATTTATCACTTCTTAACCATCCTCTCTCTTATTTTGTTTATTTTTTATTTTTGATTAAAATTTACATTTCAATTACTTCAAACATGAATATAATCTAATATGATCACCGAATTAAGATATTTATATCAACTATTATTCAAAAGTCTTTTTATCTTTCTAAGAAAATTGAATATTTAAATTACATACGTGTGAAAAGTTTTTCTTCAATGAATTCACACTTTGCTTTTCTTTTGTATGATCTCATGTAAAAGGAATATAGAATAAAATATTCTTTCACAAAATTAACAATAATTGGTTTCTGATCTAATTGTGATCTAATAAGAGAAATTTAAGAGACTTGATTCTGAAAATATCTTCCAACAAATAACAAACAGAGAACTAATCACCTGCATGACATTTCATATGACATTTTAAATTACTTCCCTGTGAAAAGCTTTTCTCACAAACCTCACATTGAAATGGTTTTTCACCTGAATGTGTTCTCAAGTGAGATTGTAAAGTTCCTGCCTGGGTAAAACTTTTCTCACAAAACCGACACTTAAATGGCTTCTCACCTGTGTGTAACCTGATGTGTCTACTTAAATTGGCTCCATCAGAAAAGCATCTATAACAGATTTCACATATAAATGGTTTCTCACCTGAATGAGATCTAAGATGGCTTTTTAAATGGACGTTTTCAGAAAAACATTTTAAACAAACCTCACATTGAAACGGCTTCCCATCTGTGTGTAACCTGATGTGTCTATTCAAATTGGCTGCATCAGAAAAGCTTTTATCACAGATTTCGCATTTAAATGGTTTTTCACCTGAATGAGATCTAAGATGGGTTTCTAATTGACCTTTTATAGAAAAACATTTTCCACAAAACTCACATTTAAATGGTTTTTCACCTGTATGCGATCTAATATGGATTTTTAAATGTCCTTTTTGAGAAAAACATTTTTCACAAAACTCACATTGGAATGGCTTCTCACCTGTATGAAATCGAAGATGTTTATTTAAATTCTTTGCCTGAGAGAAGTTTTTCTCACAAAATTCACATTTATATGATTTTTCAATTCTTTTCGACGACATATCAAAGAGTTCTTCTGAATGATGGTTTCTCTGGTGTCCATAATTCAACAGTTCGAAAGCACAAGATTTTAAATAATCAAGAATAAACTTATATAACTATAGAAAAACACACAAAAACAACGGTAAAATTTCAGGTACTGTAGCAAACGTTCTTTGACTGTAGTTACGCCTATATTTGCTAAAATGGGCGTCACTGCACAATGAGAAATAGCCGTTAGGCAGTGAATGGCAAGATCGCTTCTGATTGGCTAGTACCCAAATCTTCACATGGGCGAAAACGATTATCTTTGGAGTAATAGAGAACTATTTCTACAATTTTGCATAAACAGGATTATCGTAGTTATAATAAATATAATATAATATAATATAATATAATATAATATAATATAATATAA
>JAFIDM010000286.1:0-19336 GCA_023159025.1 Thereuonema tuberculata
GTCCCTAACACTGCGGCCTCAAAAGGCCTATTGTGTATCCCAATGTCCTTAATTCTGCATAAGTCCTAGGATTTTACCAATCTGTAGTGTTTTATGCAGGGGTATTGTCACATAGTTTGAGGGATTGGGAAAACACATACCTATCAACTTGTGTCTAATGGTCGCAAGCGCTTCACACTCACATAGTATGTGTGCTGCTGTTTCATTAGCTTTTCCACATCGTCTGCAAGTAGGATTTGAAACTATTTTTATATTAAAAAGGTGTTTCATTAAGTGACAGTGACCTGTAAAGAGTCCTGTCAAGATTATAGTCTGGTTCTTATTTAAGCTAATAAGTTCCCTGGCTCTTTTCCTTAAAGGCTCTTCAATAAAGAGCTTTGAGTGTTTCTGCCCTGGAAGATTACTCCAATAGGTCTTTTGCTGTCTCCTTGCCCAGTCCCGAATTGCGGTTTTAGTGGTTTCAATAGAGATCCCACAGACTGGTTCAGGTCCAATGAACAAGGTTTCAGCTCCTTTTTTTGCTAGCTTCTCTGCTAGTTCATTACCTTCAATCCCTTTGTGTCCTGGCACCCATATTAGGTTAACCCAATTATGTTCACAAAGACTATTAAGGGTTTGTTTATATTCCCATACTAATTTAAAATTGGTTTTGGGAGAATTCAGGGCTTTAAGAGCTGCCTGACTAACTGTAAATATGTAGATATTTCTATTTCTATATTTACGTCTTATATTTTCATAGGCACATTGTAAAATGGCATATGTTTCCGCTTGGAATACTGTTGAGTAGATCCCTAGGCTTAGGCTTATGTCCATCCTTGGTTTCATTCCTCGGATTCCAGCTCCGGTCTTCCCATTATGTTTAGAACCATCTGTAAACCAGATTATTCCATTGAGATTGGTGGGTTTGTTGTCATTATTCCATTCATCTTGGCAAGGAATGATAATGCGGTAAAGTTTTGTAAAAGATATTCTAGGTATCATTTTATCAGAATTCATTTGTAAGAATGGTTCTTTAGAAATGTCCCTAGTTAGGACTGCATGTCCCACATTACAATAACGTGGTTTCCACAACTTAATTCCTACACCCCACAACTTAAAATTCCCCACACAACAAAAACAAAAAAATTCATAGATTTTATCAATAAGATCCAAGACGAATATTTAAATATTCGGATAATTGAAAACCATAAGAACAAATCTTTCTTGTTACAAGAATCACAACAATTTCATCACAGCTAGAAGAACAATTAATAAAGGACAAGTATAATAACGTTTTGAACATTTGGCCATAAAAGATACACGGACGTTCAATAGAACAAAAGACAAGCACGTAAAGCAACATTTCCATAGCAAAACGTAAGAGCCCAGGCAATAACGAACAGACAATCATTAACGAATCAAAATTCAAGAACAGTCCTTAAAAAAAGATTCATCCTTCATTACTAAAAAATACCTCACTATTCCTGAAAAGATGATTAGCATTATCGAAATGAACCTTTATAGAATCCAATTAGGCGATGTTTCCAATAACAAGATCAGAACTAAGGTAGACAGGGTAGCACATAAGCTACCAGACAAATCACACCAATCTAACATTTTAGGGTACCTGATAAACACCTATCCTTAGGGTACATAAAAAAGACTGACATTGCATTATATAGAAGCTTCCGAGATCTAAATTGAAATAAAAAAGCTACCATATTTTCTAAAGACGCCAAAGATCTATCCATAGGGTGTATAACGAAATAATCACTTTCTATTATGCTTATTGACGGTAAAATGGAATGCACTAAACATAAAAGTCGAATTAGACCAAGAGTATAAATAAAAGACAAATTAAGATCCCAACTGATACCTTTCCTGCATAGACTATTGGTGTAGGCAGTTGGCAACTTCCGATAAGGCAGATGTGTCGGAGTCTGGGTTCTAATCTCGGCGTCGGCATGGATGTAACATTCTCCTTTTGTGTTTCATCCGTTTCTGCAGGTACAACGTGAGCTGTCTCCTATGGAGGAAAATGGTCAACGATTATTATGTCAAAATCTCAAAATTCTCGTACCTCTCACAACTGTCGAGGCCAATGATTAAAGCATCAAGAGTTAGGGCATTGGGAAAAAACAAACATTTAAGTCGTCAATTGTTGCTGTGCGATCTCCAGATTTCAAAATTAGATTCAATAAGAGTCTAAGGAATACCCACTTCAAATACACCGAAGCATTATAAGTATTACGGCTAATTGATCCATCTCTACTCTAGATACAAAACCCAAGTTCCGCTTAATACATTTCAGCTTGTTGGAGGATAAACGAGACAAATGTGTTTTAATCATGTAAAACTAAAACTAAATATGAGAACATGACTCACAGAAACAAATAAGAACAGTAGTACAACTTCTCCCATTGAATTGGATTTGACAACTTTACTAAATTAATTTCATATTGGGATGAGAAGAGCAATTTCAGGACGATTCGAAGAATACCCTGTGGTTCTATTCTGTCCTTCTTACCACTTAATTTTAGCTGGAGTTTGCTGATCTCTTTAAATAATACAATTTTTTGTAAGGTAATGTTTAGGAGACCTAAAAACCAGTTCGTGGTCAAAGCTAACGCACTCAAATGAAGTTTTGCTCTCTCGCCATACGTTTGTACATAGTAAAGTTCTGAATCTGAATCGCCACACAATTTTTCATAAAGGGTGAAGAAAATAGTGTCATTCTAATCCGATCACCATAGACATAAAAATATTCATAAATTTTATAGCTCAAAAATAGGAAATTACCATTTCTGTTAACAGAACTTCATTGACTCTTAAGAAGATTCAATCATAGATTTACATATTTGTAAGAAAAGGCTAATTCCATGAATTAAGAAGCTTCTGAAACTATCAGTTTATCATTATTCTATATGAAAAAATGATCTGTAACTGCATCATCTGAATTCCAGCTTGATAGCTAAGAATAATATCAACGAAGAAGGCTTTTAGCAAAGTTAAAATAACGATGGGCAAGGATATTTGCAAATCGACAAAGAAATGAACATGCTTCATGATTTAATGGTTTCAGTTACAAAATTTGTCTTAGTTTGTTTCTTGACGGAAAATATATTTTCTTTCTTTTTTTTTCTTTTTTTTTTTTTTATTGCTATACCTAGTCTAAGACTAACCAATAGCTATTAATCTAGTTTATTACTTAAATTATATTATAGTCTATTTTATTATTATCTGGTTGTAAGAATCTGTCCATTGACATATCTTATTAATTCTGTTTACAACTGCTCCCACATAAATCCAATAATTTAGTCCTTTTCAATCTTCTTTTAATTGTCTTATTCTTCAATAGCTCAGATGCTTCTCTATTTGGATGGTGCTGTAATCTTATTTTATGCTTTTGGGCCATTTTTTTTATTTCCTCAGCTACACATTCCATCTTCAAATCCCTGTGTAAATCAGAGTGATGGGAACAACCATAATTCACGGAACCAATAAGGTGACTACGATTGGCCCTTTCTTGGGTGACAACAACCCACTTTTTTGTATGTTTTAGTATATATTGTGATATTTATTATGTATTGACACATTTGATAAGGACTGTGTGCAACAGTCGAAATTAATCATATATCATTTTTAGATGTGTATAATATAACATTAATATTAATTTGTGCATGTTTATCGTTTATTTTTCATAAGTTTAGTCCGCACATTAAAGGACGTTCATTCAGTAATATTGCTTACTGATGACTTACTGGAGCAATAATATTCTCCTGCCTGATGATCGCCAATGAGCGTCAAACAGCTGTTCTACGGTGTCATTTGGATGCGCAAGTTGAATTTTTAAGCTTTAAAGAAAATCACTGAGACCGGCGCAGTGTTGGCCCATGAATTTTCTCATTAATTTTTCATTAGTGAGTTTTTTATTATTTATTTATTTATTTTTGTTTTGAGACACCACTGCATTTTCGAGATTAAACTTAAAAAAAAAATAAAAATAAGTAATGTAATTTCATGGAACACAATGATATACTGATTAACATGTAAATGCTTATAACAACCTTCTGTTGTTTTTTAATAGTGTATTTTTTTAAACGTCAACTAAATTTTTATTTTGAATAAAAATCCTTGAAATGACAAGTAGATCACCAATGGATTTCAAGAAAGAAAATATATTTTCCGTCAAGAAACAAACTAAGACAAATTTTGTAACTGATACCATTAAATCATGAAGCATGTTCATTTCTTTGTCGATTTGCAAATATCCTTGCCCATCGTTATTTTAACTTTGCTAAAAGCCTTCTTCGTTGATATTATTCTTAGCTATCAAGCTGGAATTCAGATTGGCAACTTCCAATAATAACTAATTATTGTATATTATTATAATTATTATTAAAAATAATATTATAGTAATGCTTATTATTAATAACATTAATATTGTTATTAATTAAAATTTCCAATTAATTTACATAAAATGTTGTTATATTCAGTGTCATCTAAAATTTAGAATGACTAAGTAATTTGAAGATTAAATACTTTCTAATTCAAAGAAGAAAAATAAAACCAAATTGTACGATAAATCTGAATATTTTTTTCAGAAAAGAAGCATACATATAATATTACTTTCTTTTTTTTAGATGCAGTATTCGAACGATCATCCATTATCAGTTTCCTACTGTTTTTTAAAAAAAGTCCTGAAAGAAATTTTTCGAAGCATAATCAATTTGCTTTTATTTATGACATTTAATACTTATTTGTTTGAAATTAAAGTAAATCATTTTCAAAATTCATTTAAAATCAAAAATAAAATTTGTCTGTTTTACTAGTAACATTGTAGCAAGTATCTTTGTCAATTTAATTAAGAGATAAAATTTTGTATTCAATCTTGAAAATTTACATCTACACCGAAGCAACCAAAATATTTATATTTCAGAATAGAAATAAGAAAGTGTAATTAATGGATATAAATGCCTACAATCAATTTATGATTAACATTACTTCATATATTGAAAATTCCAGGCGACAACATTATTTATAATTTTAGCCAAATTGAAAAACTTCAGAATTGCTAATATTCGGAAGAAATTGATTGCTAATACCATTGAGTCCACAAACTCCTTTTTAAATTTTTAATACTTATAAATACCACATCATTCGTTATAAGGAACAGATACTTTTGAAAAGGAGATAAGGCTTTTGACTATTTCTATTTCTATTCTGAAATTAGATAAGAAAAATATTATCAATTATCTCATTAAACCTACAAATTAAATGGCATAAGGTAATTGAGTTTTTTGAATTAGTAACAAATTTGTTTCTTGCAGTAACTTTGTTATTACTCATTATACATTTAAAGACATCTTGATGAAGCAGCTGATTTTGATTTCATATTTCTATGGGGCTTTCCAAAAAATACGTCACGGTAATTTTTTTTATCTTCGACCCCTTCTCCAAACTCCATGGACCATTTTGTCACATAACTGTGAAACCCCCCTTCCTAATATTACGTCACAATATCATGTTCCCCCCCCCTTCAATTTACATTAAAAACGTTATATTTTTTGCCCAAAGTATTTACAAGCTTCAGTTCAGATTAACACCTATTAATCAGTTCAACGACTAATGGCCGAGTGCACCAACACAAATCGAAGCAGTCATTAGTTATCGAACCGATAGGGAATAACAGTCCGTTAAGTTATAGATGCTGTGCACCAACGAAAAATTAGCAATCATTTACTGATGTTCGCTATTGAATCTAAAGTGTTTATAAAATTGACTGCGATTTGTTAACAACAATGAACGTCACTTCCGGATTTCTGTGCGTAGGCGCAGTATGTTAGAAAATGGCAGCCTACATTGATTAGAAACAATACACGTGGACAGAATTTTTTTATTGTCGTTACGATATGTCCCGATAAGAATCTTCACAGGAAGGAAACTTATGCAACATTATTTTCAGAATATTAAATAGGAAGAAATACAGCTATTTCCTTGTCAAAAGCACAAGAGTCGGTTTCAATCGATGCCGACGCGAGCCATTTTTAAACATTGGTTCTCGAGGGGGCTGACGGGAGATTTTTGATTGAATGCAGCAAATTTAACTCGCCAGTTTCCGAGCTGCTAAAATTTGCCTTCTGATCAGCGAGTTAGACGTTCGGTACAGAAAATGTTAGTTGATCGTTGCTTTAGCAGCGATCAAAGTTAACGAAAGTTTGGTGCATTCGGCCATTAGTCTTTTAATAACACTGGTCTACAAAAAACAAAACCCAAGAAATTGGATTGATATAATAGGAATGCCCAAACTTCAATTTTACTCAATCGGGCTAAGTTTTTCAACAGTTGATAAGTAGGTGAGGTAAAAAAAAATCCGTTTTCGATAAAAATAATCAAAAAAAGTATTTGGAAAATTGCAGATACAAAGAAAAAAGATCTGTTTTGATTTTCGTAATGATTGAATTATTAGCTCTCTTCACCTATTAAGGTAAGGAGAACTAATTACCCCCTCCCCCACCAAAAAAAAAATTGAAATGAAAAACTATAATGATTTTTTTTTATTATTATGTGAGGATATTCGAAAAGTCCAATCATCGTTCACCTGCATCCGTGGCAGGAAAGTCAAAGTAAACGTTTCTCGTTTTGTCGCCATCGCCAGGTTGCAACTCTAGGAGATGGCTGGTCTTATAGGTTTTATTATAAAATGCTTTTCGGAAAAACTCCGATTGTTGTGTACTGTATATCTAACTGCCTTACTCGAGAACTACACGTATCTGCAATATTCTCACTTAATTGCAGAATGATTTTATTTGCAACTTCCTCGGTGACTTAAGGTATCCAATGTTTACGCCTTCTTTCTGCTGCGACTGTGGAGCTACTCTTTTCCTCAAATTGATGAACCATGCGAAGCAATGAACACTATGTTAGTGAACCTCTCCACAATCATTCGTGGCGTCTGTAAAGCCCGGAACGGTTAATTTTACGTCCTAAGTTTTGGTATTTTTTAAGTAGTAAGATGTCATATTTGCTCTCATAGTGGTAGTGTTGAAGCATGTGACACGACCCCCTGTGAAGATCAGAAATTCAATTAGGACGCCATAAGTTTGCAGCATTTTAATGTTTAAAATATTGATAAAAAATATTTTTTACAAATACAGTCGGACCTCTATTTATCGAACCTCTATTTTGCGAATTTCTCTGTTTTGCGAACTTTTCTTTGGGACCAAGAACATTTTGCTAATTTCTTCGTAAAATAACCTCCAAATAGCGAAGGGCATTTTCTATTTAACGAACTTTTTCATGGTATCTATTTTTTTTTCTCCTTGAAATGTTTTTATTATTAACATTCCCTTAGAGGAAATAAAAGAAATGTGGATACAGCTGAGGGAAAAAGAAGAAATTAACGATGATGTGCTGATTGATGATTATCTTCCACTTGATTTTGAAGTTGAAACTTCGGAAACACTAACTGAATCGGATATTTGGGACAGTGTAAAAACTAAAAACAATAGAGCAATGAATTGTGATGAAGATGATGATGATGAAAATGGAAATGATCATGATGCAGAAATAAAAAAATAAAAAAAACCTTCATATGATGAAATGCTAAAATCACTTGAAACAATCCGACGCGATTATAATTTGAAGGAAATAATGAAGGGGTTTTTGGGGCATTGCAAAGATGCGAGACGTACTATAAGCAACAACACATTTTCAAAAAAAAAAAAAAAAAAACCTCGGACAAAATTACCAAACTTTATTAGTAAAATTTAAGTACGCATGTGGTAATGTACGCTTTATGTCATTAAAATTATTACTTTTTTAATAATATTTATTGTTTATATATTTTAAATCTGTTTTATGTAGTTTAAAGTAATTTTAAAAGGTGAATCTCTATTTAACGAATTTTCCATATAACGAACTTTTTTTCGGGATTTAGCGGCTTCGTTAAATAGAGGTCCGACTGTATCCAATTTTAGTCAGAACTAAATAAGTTCAGAAAAATCAATTTTAAAGATAATTTATGATTAAAAGAAAGAAAGTGCTGCGAATTTGTGCGGAACGCATACTTGGTATAACAAAGAAAACAAGAATAGTTTTCGGTTTCCAAGATGGCGCCTTTTAAAGGGTCAAATTCTGACTTTTTCTCAATTTAAACGAAAAGTATAAAAGATGGAAGAGAACATTATATTGAAAAAATGTTGGTATTTGAAAGTTCTATCGAACGATGTATCACTTATTCACAAACGCTTCAGGGTTTGCAAGATATATGCAAAAATGTGAGTTTTCGGTGTGTGACGCCGACCCGCAATACATCCGAGTTATTCGGAGAAGCCACAACGGGCTGGGAAGTTATATATTCTCCGACGATCGCAACATTAATTTGCTAAATAAATAAAGTTTGTTTTCTGCGAATACTGAACAGACGTTTATATTCTAAGGTGGAAGGAGAGTTGGAAGAAGAGCAATTTGGTTTTAGGAAAGGAAAAGGTACGAGAGATGCAATTGGACTGCTGCGAACAATCGGCGAAAGATATCTAGAAAAAAATAAACACGTGCATGCAGTATTTGTGGACCTGGAAAAGGCTTTTGACAGAGTGGATTGGAATGAACTTATGGAAATCTTGAAGAAAATTGGTGTGGATTGGAAAGAGAGAAGGCTAATAACTAATCTTTTTATGAAACAACGAGTCAAAGTCAGGATAGGAGAAAAATTGTCAGAGGGAAGTGGAATAGGGAGAGGGGTGCGACAAGGATGCCCTCTATCACCTACGCTGTTCAACATCTACTTAGAGGAGTTAGTGAAGAATTGTTTTCAGAACATGGGAGGGGTGATACTAGGAGGAAGAAGAATAAAGTGCATAAGATTTGCGGATGATATGGCATTGTTAGCAGAAGAGGAGATGATACTATAGGTTATGCTACTGCAGCTGAATGACAGCTGTGAACAATATGGAATGAAGATAAATGTAAACAAGACAAAGACTATGGTTATCGGAAGAAAAGAAGATAAACATAAGTATTCGGAATGAGACATTGGAACAAGTGAACAACTTTCAATACTTAGGGTGTACTATAAGTGGTGATATGAACTGCTGCCAAGAAGTCAAGAGGAGGATAGCAATAGCAAAGGAGGCTTTTAATAGGAAAAGGAGCATCTTCTGCGGACCTCTGGAAAAAGAACTAAGGAAGAGACTAGTGAAGTGCTTTGTGTGGAGTGTGGCATTGTATGGGGCAGAAACATGGACATTACGACGCAATGAAGAGAAACGACTAGAATCATTTGAAATGTGGATATGGAGAAGAATGGAGCATGTGAAATGAACAGACAAAATAATGTGCTAGAAAGAGTGGGTGAAGAAAGAATAATGCTGAAACTGATCAGGAAGAGAAAAAGAAACTGGTTGGGTCACTGGCTGAGAAGAAACTCCCTAATGAAGGATGCACTGGAAGGAATGGTGAACGGTAAAAAAGTTCGAGGCAGAAGAAGATTTAAGATGATCGACAACATTATGGTAAATGGATCTTATGTGGAGACGAAGAGGAAGGCAGAAAATAGGAAAGATTGGAGAATGCTGGGTTTGCAGTGAAGGACCTGCCCTTGGCAGAGAACTATGTATGTATATATGTATGTATATGCAAGGGTTCCGGAGCGAAGCAACGGTTCCCGGCTATTATTATTATATATTATAAAAACGTTAGTCTGTCTCTCATTCTGTAAGCAAAATGTTAAATTACAAATTACTAAAATGTTACTAAAATAGGGAATCGATTCATAAAAAATGAAAATATATTAAACAACTGTCCAACTATATTGATTGGCGACGTAAATATAGCTATTTTCCAAAATGAATAAAAACAATGCCGTAAAGAAACGCGTAAAACTTATGTACAATAATGGTTTCAAAAACCGTCTTTACGGAACAACAAGAAACAACTGTACAATTCATGGAAATACGAAAACAAATATAGATCATATTTTCATAAATAAACATGATATCAAAACACCAGGAATAATATGTAAAGAACGAATCGGATAAGAGTTGAAAATGAGAAAATAACAGATCCAGATATAATCTATAAAGAACTAATCAATGATGGTAACAAAACAAAATTCATGAAAATCTACATATATAAAAAGAAAAGTCCAGACTACCTCACTCACTGATTCATCAACGCCCACCCCAAACTCTTGGAACTAGAAAGCTGAAATTTTGCACAGAGGTTTCCTTTTTGATGTAGCCAAGGAATATGGCTGGATTTTTCGAAATTCTTACTGGATAGGGAATAATCGGGCAGACTGACGATGAAGTGTATGGCGGCAACCCTAGAGTGTGGCGCCAACCCGCAATACACCTGAGTTAAGTGGAGAAGGCCACAACGGGCTGGGAAGTCGTATATTCTCCGATCTCAATATTAATTTGCTAAATAAATAAAGTTGGTTTTTTAATGCTGTAGATACAAGGGTTCCGGAGCGAAGCGACGGTATCCGGCTAGTTATCTATAAAAGTAATGGCTATTCACTCTCACTTGTGTGAATATATCCGCTCATTGAATCTAATGGATTTTATTATTTATCACCTCTGTGAATAAGGAATAACTTTATCCTCATTAATAAAGTTCACTTCCGCTAATTTTAATCAATGACTTTTGCTATTTACACCTGTGTGAATTGTTAACAACTTCATTCTCATTAAGAAAGCTATCTTCCCATGAATCAGTTTTTCTAACTGTCTCACTTCGGTAATAATTCTCGTCTGCGTCTTCTTGCACAGTATTCCCTCCAAAATGGAATAAGAATTAATTACTTACAGTTAGCTGACTTCTTTCAGCTTTTCACCTTGATGAATCTATCCCTGTTGATTCAGTTTGGCTGGAATTCTTCCTCCAGTATTCATATATCCGGACCAATGCTTAATCTGGAACCTCCCTTCTCGGCTCGTTTTGAATATGGCGTGTCTTGCCTTGTCACTTGATTTCTTCTTCCTACAATGCACCGGGACTTGGTGTCTGCTCGCAGAGGCAACACTGACTTCTAACGGCACTACTACTCTGGTAGGTGATGAAGGCTTTTCACTTCGTGTGAAAATAATTATCTTGGATTACTTCTTCCAAATAATTTTAGTTCCTTTCCAATCTATTTCGAACGATACTGAGTTTAACTTCTTGGTAACTCATTCTTCTTTTTGCCTTTGCTCGAGCTTGAAATCCAATAATTCTTATTACCCAGTTAGGTTCTAGTTTTCGTAAGTGTCCTAATAAATAAGTCTTGGAGTCACTCTTTAGGAGACGCACTCTAACCTTTTGGACTTCAGGGCTTCAGCTTTTCTTTAGGTGATTGGTTCAGTGTCTAGGTTTAGTCTCTCTCTAAGCTCAGGCTACAGCTCATAATATTAGGTTCCCTCATTAAGAGGAGGAGCTTCTTATGTTCCTGCTTAGTCGACTCATCATATTAGGTTCCAGGTTCAGGCTCAACAGGCGACACCTTTACTACCTTTTACTTTTACTCCAGTTTACTTCATACTTCCAGAACGAGGCAGTGAGGCGCCTTTTTATCTCGTAACTTATCGTTACGTTTTAATCCTCATTTAAATATTCAAATTTTATATTTGAATCTTCCACAAGAAAAAAAAATAAAATAAAATAAATTTCTTTTCAAGCTTCTCATAATGTTTAATTTTAACTAAAACTAATTAAATTATTTTTTGAGAATAATTTAATATCACAACAGAAAGTAAGTTATGAAATGAAAGAAATATAATGAGTTTTCCTTATTTTAATAAATTAAAAAAAATACAACGAAATATTATTATTCTATCCTACTTTTTTTACTGCTTATTATTTACATACCGAATTCATATTTTTTCCATTAAGTGCGATCGATTTGTTATGAGTTGGATCCAATTTTTTTAAAACTATTTTTATTTATTTCTGTTTTCTATTTTAAAGCTGATTGATATAATACGACTTTAATTAAAAATTAAAATGATTTTGGGAAGATAAATGGAACCTCCACAATAAAAATAAAGGAAAAGAAAATTCATGTGCTGGGCTTTGCCAGCCTCAATGAGTTTCTAATGCGCATTTAAGTGAATAAAAAGCGCCCAAAAAATGCATAAACACATTAAAATTTGAGACCAATGTTCATTTTCTGACATCCTAAGACAGCCTGTTTCACGCTAACTTGGCGATCATCAGTTAAGAGTGGTCAGAATGAACAAGCAGGTGTCAACAAGCACGGCGGTGAATTGACATTGCAATGGGAAGACGAATGGAACCTCCACAAATCTAAACTAAAAATGTGTATTAATGTTTTTAGTTTTTCATTGAGATAAAATATATACTCTTTCGTCCTTTATATTTTCATACAATATTCAATTGTTATATAAATTTTTAGTATTATCACCTTCTATTACTTTCAAATAAGCACGAATAAATAATGAGCTGTTGAAACATTATATTGATCAAAGAAAATAACCAAATAAAGGAATTTGGTTATTTATGTATCCTTTTTCACTCTGATAAATATATGACTGTTGACTGAAAAAATTACATGAATTTTTAAAATATTCATGAACCTAGAGTTCATTAATATGTTGCAAAAGTAAAAATCAAAGAGTATAAAGATTGGGTATTCTTATTTTCCTAAACATCCCGAATCTATTTAGCTATCTTCAAACTGGCTTTCCCAGTGACTTCTAGGGTTATTTTATATACACTGCTGGCTATTAAAACTGTAACACAATGAAAGACAAAAATATCAAGGCCATATTTATTTTACTGATAACTTATGGTGCAAGGATAAAGCGATTAAAATCATTTCATTATCAATCATTAACATTAATGTTAATCAGAAATTTTATAGATTAATTACTTTATGTTATTTGTTTGTTGCTTGTTTAAGAAGCACCAACACTCGAATCCATAGTGGAAGACAGAATCTACCCGAGCTTTATAAACAATAAGTTTATGTTTAAAATTGGTATTTTTTTCTTAAATAGTACAACATAAAAGTGAATGAATATAAAATTTTATATTCTTCTTTTCATTACATAATTGTATTGATTACGCAAACTAAAACAATTATAGATGTTTATACACTACAACCTCGTTTATCCTGACTAACTGGGACCAAAGGCAATCTGGAAAATCGAAAATCCGGATAATTTGGGTAATAAGCAAAACAAATCTTTAAATAAGACTTATAGTCCAGGGAAATTAGACATTGATCCGGACATTTGAAAAAACAAGCTGAAAATTGGTAGAAATGTTGAGAATAGTGTTCTGAGTGATATCACAAAATTCCCAGAAAATCTATCTTGGGGAAATTCCGCCATTTTGAAAAACCGCCGCCATCTTGGATATTTCGAGTTTTAAATATAACGACTGAACCGAGCATCTGAATGTATTCGTTTTTGCGTCAAATTACGTAATTAAGGCTGCATTACCTTCCGAAACACTAAAAATTAATAATTATAGGCCAATTGTGGTTCTTGAGAAATAATAATAATTATGTAAATGCGACAACCGAAAATTGCTCTAAAATTGTAATAAATTTTAATTTATATTGTAACATATAAAAAAAATAATCAAAGAAGACTTCATAACACAAGGCATGAAATAAAGGCTTCAGCAGCAATACAAATATATTATTAAGGGTAAAAGTTAGGTAGCTTGTTTCGTGTTATCACTGGAGCTCGACTGCCTGTTCACTAACTGGCCAAAATCTTTGACGGTACTGCATGATCTGAAGAAATATAACCTATATTAGCGCCAATTTAAGGCAAGTAAAAAGTGTTCTTTAAATTTTGTAGGTATTTCACGTTTCTATGACAACACGTCTGCCAAAGGTTCAACGTCGTCATCGATATCCGAGTCATAGTAGTCCATATGATTTGTGCCGCGAAGAACATGGTGACCCAGAAGGTAAACGTCCATGCCTACGCTAGAGATGCCCGCGCACATTTGCAGCTGTCATTGGCGATCTTGATCATTCAGAATATATAAGACGCAGACGCTCTTCTCAGCGATCGCTTGAAAGAAACACACTCAGACCTCCTCTCTGGAACGACTTCGGTGGATGACGTTTTGTCGTCAGAGTACATCTCCCAGGCAGCAGAGTTGTTCGACGCAAAGCTGAAAGGCCTCTTTTCATCTGGACGGCTCACTGCAAAGCTGTGGGTGCGATACTTTGAGATGGTTGGCATCATGAATCAGTTTGTCAGAGCTGAACGTTCTGGAGATTGGTCTCTTCCCTTGCTCTGTCCAAAAAATGATTCCGCATTTCCACTCTCGGGACATCTCAGCTCGAGGATGTTATGACTCCCTTGGAGTTCCGGCAATTTGTTAAGGAAGGCTGCTTCACTGTCAGGAGATCTGCAAAGTTCTGGTCAGGTATATAGACCGATTTAACTACATAGCAAGCGTTGATGAGAAACATGAAGACGGCGGATGGGCTCACACGTGGACGTGGATTGACGGATAACGTCATTGCTCGATGGGTTTGTGCAATGCCTTCATCTGCAAATGTAAGAGACGCCACTGAAAGTTTTGTGGAGTCTTCGCCGAAACCTCCGACCAACATGTGGAGGTAAGAGAGTCTCGGCAAGTGAGAGATAAGGCAGACGTTCGCAAGATTGTAGACTGGCTCCAGTCCCACCATCCTTTTAACGACTCAACAAACCTTCTAGTGTCTTGTCTACCGGTATAGTAGCCGACGATACAGGTAACTGAGATGAGGCTCTCTCCCATGGTTTGCAAGCAAGGAAATCAATCACAGGTCAACGATTCAGTAAATTCCACTTAAAACGAGACAACAAACTTACGACTTTCTACTGAGTCTAAAACGGTCAAGATCAAAGACACCGTCGTCGAAATCAACCCTAACCAACTTTTTCACCGATTGTTGTGTGTTGTGCGTGACGATGTGACCTCGAGGAGTACCTGACTCTGTACCTGTATGAACTTGTAGCAAGGCCTCCAGCGTTGTTTGACGGGATGTTGATGCGGAAAGGCACTAAGTCTGGATTGATCGACGTTTTAGAAGATATAGCGCTGTCCAATACAAATTTCCAGTGAACGCAGAGTTTACAGTCGATGGCGGGTTCCTCCTGCATCTGGTTGTGTGGGCGCGTCCAGCGAATTTCAGCCACATCTGTCTCCAGTATGTGAAGTACATGGAAAATAAGTGGATGTGATACCACTTCTGCTCCGTTCAGAAAAGGCACAAAGGGATCTTTCAAGAAGTTCAAGCTTGTTTTTAAGGGAGACAGTGTCGGTCGTCAACTAATAATTCTAGGTTCCATGAATGGATGGGGAATCGAATGCCGGAAGCAGAGTTGGGATGGATGAATCATGCAGGTCAGCTGACACCCATTCCAACTAAAGAACCAGAACCGGAGCGGGTACTGACCAACATATCCTGCAACTGTAACTGTGGTTGCGAGAAGAGACGGTTTTTCTTGCACAAGTATGTGCGGCTACTGCGCAGGACATGGCTGCACAAATGATATGGACTACGCTGACTCGGATAGCGATGACGACGTTGAACATGTGGCAGACGTGTTGTCATAGAAACGGTAAATAACTATAAAATATAAAGGCCACTTTTTACTGTTATTAAATCGACGCTAATGTAGGTTATATTTTTTCAGATCATGCATTACCATTGAGTGAAAGATTTTCGCCAGTGAATGAACAGCCAGTCGCGCTCTAGTGACAACATGAAACAAGCTACCTAACATTTACCCCTCATAATACATTTGTATTGCTGCTTATGCCTGTACTTCACGTCTTGCATTATGAAGTCTTCTTTGATTCATTTTTTTTTGTATTGTTTCCTTCCTTTCATCGACTTTGGCCAACTAAGGACCACGGGCTAGCCCTACCTGACAACGTTAGGGTGACGCTAGAAAATTCAAGAAGGGGGACGAGATTTCACATCTCGTCTAGAAATAATCCTGAGATAGTAAGTCCCAGGGGAGAAACGGACGAAACACAGAAGAAGAAAGAAGCAGCCATTAATTTTTAATCAATTTTCGTTTGTAGCATTTAAATAAATATTATTCTTTCTCAAGCACCAATATTGATATATAATTATTAATTTTTGTGTTTTGGAAGAGAACGCAGCCTGAATTAAGTAATTTGGTGCAAAAACGAATACAATCAGACGCTCGGTTCAGTCGCTATGCTTAAATCTCGACAAATCCACGGTGGAGACTCCCAGGGCAGCGTGCCGATCCTGCTTTCACTATTGCAAGCCACACAGGCCCTCAACCAGGAGTTATGGTCTGGGGTGCATTTCCCTTGATAGCCGGACCCCTTTGGTTGTCATTAGCGGCACACTTACAGCACAGCGGTACGTCGACGACATTCTGAGTTCTGTTTTGCTACCCTTCCTTTTGCAGTACCCTGGCCTTATTTTTCAGCAAGATAATGCCAGACCACATACGGCACGTGTTGCTATGACCTGTCTTGCAGTTTGTGAAACACTTCCTTGGCTAGCAGATCCCCAGATCTCTCTCCAATCGAACATGTCAGGGATATGATGGGAAGGCGACTGCATCCACCAGGGAATGTGGATGACCTAACCCAACAATTGAAGCAAATTTGGCAA
This sequence comes from Thereuonema tuberculata, assembly GCA_023159025.1. NCBI lineage: Eukaryota > Metazoa > Arthropoda > Chilopoda > Scutigeromorpha > Scutigeridae > Thereuonema > Thereuonema tuberculata. The sequence continues at coordinate 16,595 of JAFIDM010000286.1, forward strand.
GAAATACCGCAGGAGACCATCAGGGAGCTTTATAACAATATGCCACGTCGTGTGGCAGCTTGCATTCAGGGTAGAGGTGGGTCAACACCTTACTGAGCTCGTTACTTTGTAACTCTGTAACTCTGAAATAAATCATTCAATTTGTCTGAAATTTTAATCATTTTCTTTTCTGTACCTAATCTTCCTCTCCACCAATTTTTGTCTCCATCGGACAACTCCTTCTAGGTGCGTCGTTTTTTTGTTAATGAGTGTACTTATGAATACTTACTATGTCAATACTCTCAGAATTACAAGAAAGTTTATTATGTTTGTTTTTATTTATTATGTTTTGGCACATATTTATATATAATTTAAAAGGTAATTTTAGATTTTTTTTTTTTAGTTTTTGTTTTCATAATCATAATTTTTTAGTTTTTTTCTTTGATTTATTATCATTTTACTCGCTGAAGCCCAATTTGAGATATTATTTAAATCTTGTTGTGTTGTTGAAGTTTTATTGAAGGAAGAGTTTGGATCTTGGTTGCTACTTATTAGTATTACACCACCAGCGTAAATGTAAATCCTACATGTTTTAATAATATCATTAATAGAATTTATATATAAAATAAAAAAAAAACGATCCAAATTTGAACCTTCCGATACACCTCTCTTTATATTGTCTTACAAATTAAATTATTTCTTTTGATTTTTAAATTTTGTTTTGTAACTAATTTTATCAATTGCTTGATCAAAAAGATCATGAAAATCTGCTCTTATATCGTAATTTTCTAATTTTGTAAAAGTATCTTATAGGAATATTATCAAAAGCCTTGCTAAAGTCTATAAAAGCTATTGCTATTGATACTTAGCTTTCATTAAATTTTGTGTAACTTCATTATTGAAATGATTTAATAGGTTTTTAGTTTTCTTATTTGATTGATATGCATATTGTTTTTGTTTAAAGAAATTTGATTTAGTAATAAAATCATTTATTGATTTAGTAATAAAATCATTTATATATTTATTAATAAAATTATCTATTGATTTAATAATAAAATCATCTGTTGATTTAATAATAAAATCATTTATTGATTTAGTAAATTAACTTTCTATAATTTTTGAAGCATTTGATATAATTAAAATTGGTCTATAAAAATAGAGAAGTATTCCACATTATCTCCTTTATGAATTGGTATAATACAAACTATTTTCCACAAGCTCGGCTAAATTTTGCTGCGATATATGTTTTTAAAATGTTATACATTGAAAAGTGAAAAAATGTTCTTGTTATTTTCTACGTAATTAAATGAAATATTATACAGTCTCATGGAATATTTGTTTTTTAGTTTATTTATTATAATTTAATATTTCGACTTGATTTGGTATAAAAATTGCAATAGAATTTAAATTTTATTAGTCGTAGTTGATTTTTTTCGTGATTGTTTACATTCATTTTTTTGGATGTTTTGAACAAAAGTTTGGTTATTACATTACTTAAATTCGACTTATTGAATTTCATAATTTGTATCGTTTTGTATTAATGTCGACAAGTGTTTATTTGTGAGTTTACAATTTTTTAAGAAATTATTGATATATTGTTTTTTTTTAATTTTTTTATGTAATTTTTTTGCAAATTTCTTTTCTTTTATAACTGAGTCATTTTCATTGATTTTATTAGTTTTATTTTCTTTGTGCTTGTATAATAATACATCCTTTTCTCTTATGTGTTTAAAGCTTTCTTCATTCATTTATAATTTTTTTAAATTATTACATATGTTTTTATTTTCTTGTTTTTTTTTCTAATTTATTTTGTACTTCATTTTATATTATGTAATTGTTTTCGATTTGCCCAGTATTTTTAAAAGTTTTTTTTTTTTTTAAATATGTATTCGGATTTTTATTAAATTTCTGAAGTTTAAGGTTTCAATTCTGTTTTATATAATTTGAATCTGTAAAAATTGAATCTGTCAAAATTGTTTTCTTTAAGTTCTTGTTTTTATAAAGAGAATTTAAGTTGTTTTTTTTTTTTTTCATTTCCAATTAGAGTCCCATAATGATCTGAAAAGATTTGATATTATAATTTTTCAAGTGGGAAAAACAATGATCTATGCGTTTTTCTGTAGTATGGATTTTTATAGCACAATTTTTATTAGGTTTACAGATGTGATTAATGTAACAAACATTATTAAATAATTACTTAATTGTTCGTTATAACGAATTTATATTACATTATTTAAAACTTCACAAAGAAAAGATAAAGATCTTTCAGAAAATTCTTTAATAAATATATATGTATTTTAAATCGTTAGTGTTGAAGATGCTTTGGATCAAATGATATGACAAGAAGAAACACTATGAGGAAGAAGTATAAATGCATTAATAAACATCAGAAAAAGATGTTGAAGTTCGCTAGATGGGAAAAGCATTTAAGATTCCTGAATAGCTGTATCATTGAAGAATGGACTCAGTGACCGTTGAAGATGAAAAGTCCAACCCTCATAAGAACTCGAAATTCTGAAAAAGTTTAGGTTCGTTTTCAAATGAAAGGAGCATTGTTTTGATGGCTATTTTTGTAACAATGTCCAGGATGTGTGACATCTGTGGTTAAAATCAAGAAAGGGTTACTACCAAACCACAGTGCAATCCCCGTCATGAAATGAAATTATAGAACATTTTCTTCAAACAGATTTTTGACTTACAATGGAAACAATTGAAGCACTGCTATTGTAAAGAAACAATCACCAGAAGTCATCGGAAACAATT
>JAFIDM010000287.1:0-19331 GCA_023159025.1 Thereuonema tuberculata
CGAGTTAGTGTGAAAATTATTTTAAAAAATTATGGACATAAGGGTTAGCTAGGTCTTATTATTAATCTTAAATCAGTAATTTTTACCAGATGGGACCAAATCAGGCCGCATTTACTGTATTTCCGAGATAAACGGCGCAAAATCTTACTTCAAAAACCCCTGACTCCAATACTTTATATCAAACACCGCCTTCTCCGCACAAAAATCGAATATAACGTTAAGACTACCAGGATCAGATTTTTTTGATTTGGGTCACTTTATTGCTCTTTTTATAACGTACAATACAAAAAAAAGTCCATTTGTAAATTCGCAGTAATAAAGTAGATACAATTTTTCCTATTTTCCCAAAATTTTTAATTTTGGAGATGGCGGATTTTGAAACTAATCTCCTCATATGTTCGTGAAGTACTTCAGTAATATTATCCTTTAAGGTATAGCGATGCTATATCTAAATGTAGTGTAACATACGCAAAACACTCTCAAAGTAATATTAATCTATTCTTTAGTAATACACAGTTCTTTAATTTCATCTGGTTTTTTCCTCTTCTTTAGTAATTTACATACCTGTTTAACAAAGTTAAAGTTTTTTTTCAGTTTTTGAAAACTAAATTAAAATAAATTTAAACATCTACCTAATTGTAAAGTTAAAGTAACATTAATCCTATCAAATAAAATGCAATTGAATGGATTTCAAGGAAATCTGGGCACATTAGCAATCCATTTTAGGCTTCTGAAAGACGTTTTGTCTGTCTGTCTGTGGACACATATCCCACAATGCTTCGGAGCGGCTTCTGTTAGCTCAGTTGGTTAGAACGTCGTGCTAATAATGCGAAGGTCGTGGGTTCGATCCTCTCATGGGCATTCTTAATCTTTAAATTTTTCTCCCCATTTTAAATCTTTTCACAGTTTCTCAACTTATAACATTATGAGATATTGGTTATGTAATCATTTGGAATTGGGATTTTGATACCAATTTTAGAGAAAATAAAATAGTTATCACGTTGTTTAAGCTGAACAAAACAATAAAAGACACAAGTATCGTAGCTACAAAGAATAGTAACCGCTCTGAAGAGATTGTCTTCACTGGAGTTTCTCTAGACTGCTATTGCTAACTATTACGTCCTGCGTTTCATCAAAATAGCTTCATTTTATCACTCGCTTGGGAAATTTCCACCATCAAGAGTTTTCTTTTCTAAATCATGAGAATGATGATCCACACTATTATAGGCTTGATGAGTCCTCTACGGGTCCATGATGTTGAATACGATATCAGCACCAACGATAAGTTTCTTCCACACCTGCATCTCTGAGGTGTGACAACCGTTTTATGTTGTAACTTGGACTTCCCAACCGTGAGCTAGAACTGTAATTTTTATATATGTAATGTGTTAAAAAATGTTTAATCTTAAAATAGGTGTGTTGGCCTCATTACTTTTTTTAATTATGATACATAAATAAATGTTTCTCATAATCAAGTTTTATAATCGAAATTATTTTGATTGAAGTAAAATTTATAACGATAATTCTTTATGGTAATAATGTTTTTTTTTTTAATGAAAATTATTTTAAATCTAATTTTCATTAGAGAACTTAATTTTTTATGTTTGTTCTTTAAATGTAATTCTTAACAAACGAAATCCTTATTTCATAAGTTTATTCCACAGTTCAACAGTTTCACAGTTAATTGCATTTTATAACACGTTTGCTGGATTTACTCAGAAACGCGCCAAGATACAAGTCTATGAAGTTAACCCCAACTCAAATCACAATTCAGAAAAAGGTCAAAAAGGTTCATTTATGATGGGTTGATTCCTGAAGAAAAAAAGAATATAAAAAAATCTAATTAAAAATCACGTGGTCTTAAAAATTTCGATAAAACTTCTAATAAAAAAACGTTATGTAGAATATTATATATTTATTTATTTCTAATCATATATTTCTTTACCATCGAATATTCCTAATATAGCCGGAGAATAAAAAACAAAAACAAATATTTATTTTTAATTGAAGATATTTAAGGAAAGATGTAAAAGTAATAAGAACGAACAGATTGCACAGTGAATCAAAGGAATTAGGAAACTACAGAAATAGTAAGTAAATAGAAAGCCTGTCTTTCGAGGAGAACATTGCACGGTTCTTTTAAAATTGTTTCGTAACTTCGCGTAATATCTTGTAATGATCTTATAATCTAGGATTCTGGGCCTTAGCAATATTGTTCAAATTTAAAAAAATATGGATATATAATGCTCATATATCTCTCCAAAATACATTATTCTCCCAAATTCTATGTAAAATTTAAAGCTGGCAGCGTAAATCCCTTCCACAGGCCAATAGTTAAAGACCAGTGCTATTAAATTCTGGCGAATGCGAATAACACAACTGTTGAGTCACCACTAAAGGTGACCCTGCTGTAACAGAATAAAAAGAAAAGTCTTGGGCTAAAATTTGAATTGAAAATTTTAAAATGATTAATTTAATTAGACATTAAAAAATGAAAGTTTCTAAAAAAAAATTTAGGTCCTTTTCACTATTAACAAAAAACTATATCCTTCTATTACTTTCAATACTGAACCCCAATATTAAACTCTTCTAAAATTAGACACAATCCTGTTCTTTTACCAACAAAAACAAGATCCAACTATCAAAGAAGAACAGTTAGTTCTTCAGCCTTCAAATTCGGAATAAAATTCCAAAGGAAATTCGTGATTAAACAACAATGGGGGAGACCAAGTTGTTTACAAAGTGACATCCTGGAACCGCTGTCACACGCTCTTTGGCGATCATTAACCAGGAACAGTCACCAATAAAACAATAACTAAAAAAATATTAATGTTACATTTAAGATGTTTACTAAATGTTCATATCAATGAAGACATTTCCAGTGTAATAATTCAACACCATTAAAATTAACAAATAGAATAATCAAAGCAAATACTAAAGAAAGTAGTTTGACTGTTCTTATTTTCCTTTATTTTTATTTCTACTGAAATAAAAATAAAGAAAAAAACACATTCAAAGAAGATACGTATGAAACAACCTAAGGATTGATTCACTTCCTTCCATATATTGTTTGTTTTGCTTCTAGATTATTCTTCCCAATATCTCACTTTTTAAAATCAGTTGAATTTCCCGTTGGTTTAAATCTTGCAATTATTCGACAAGTGCATTCCTACAAGAAAAAGAATATACAATAATATACTTAACATACTTTTCGAAACAAACAAAAATATCAAGATAAAGGAACTTAGTTGGTTTGCCAAAAAAAAAATTATAGAAAGAAAGTTGTATCAAAGAAGAGTAACTGAAAATGCAGAGGAAAAGTTTAGACTAATTTTTTTTAGTTCTCATGAGGATCTTATTTCGATTCTCCCTTGATAGCTCATGAACAAAGAATATATTTTTATAATTAGTATAACTTCACAAATTTATTATAATGCGATTTTAGAGGACGAAAATGAAAACATTTTATAAGTATATATAAAACAAAATATTCGTATCCTTTCTTCTACATTTACGATTTTTATTTTAAATCTGCATGGTAATTAAATACTTCAAAATACAATATTCTTGTAGGTTTTCGTAAAAAGTAAGAAAATAATTCAATTATCGATACACTATTCTCTCAATATCACGACAAATTAAACATTATTACTGTTAAATAAACAACGAAAACTTTTAAAAATATTTAAAATTTATAATTACAGTTCCTTTTCCTATATCTATTTTTGATTATTTACGTACATTCCTAATTTGGCAGACAACTGTGAACTCTTTACTTGATGGTTTCTTCTATAGTATCTATACTGTTCTATAGTCGAGAAAGTGTATTCAAAAATTACTTTATTTAATTTATGTCAATTTTTAAAAAGCAGGAAAAATACTTTTCCCTTAGAATTTCACCTCCAAATGACCTTAGGAGTCCCGCAGACTTCTGTAAAACGGAGAATATATTTATTAAGCAAGACAAAAAACTGAAGGGCTGCGAACTTACATCTGATTAAAACTCAATCCAATGGACGCACAAATATTGGAGCCGTGACAACCAACGCCACAAGACATGTAAAATGGATCCTTTAATTTTGCTTACATCAGCCTAACTAATTTCAATAACATCTACAAGTTTAAAAGCAAATACAGTAATTTGCATTGATCTATCAAGAGAAATTAACGGTTCTTGAAAGGTTTCTTGAGGGGATTTTTTGTCGTCTTATGAGTAACTTTCTCCACAAAGTTTATGCGAGAAAATTCGAAATTTTCGTAGGTCAATCAACTCTTTTAATCAATTTCAAAAACATGCGTTCACATGTTGAAAAGTTACTAAAACGGAATCCTAATATTTCTCTACTGATTTTCAAAGTTTCACTTTCCTATTTGAAAATAAGATAAAAAGAAATTTGACATTTTAATTCTTTATATGATTGTAGATATTTAAAATTCTAAAGTAATTCAAATACATAACTAGAAAAATGGGCTCATGGATATTTTAGTGGAATGTTGTAAAAACACAGGGTTTCTTTTCTCATGAAGTAGATATTGTTCACTGTTTTCTCCTAATAATCTAAAATCCTTATCTGTAAGTTTATAGCCTTCTCTTCTGTGCTTAGATATCTAATGCAAACAGAATTTTTTCTTCTATAAAATCATTATAATTTCAATTAATATTTCTTTAACAGGTTCTACATTTCTTTAAAAATTATCAAGAATATTTCTTAAACTTAACAAAAGTAAATCCATTTTGAAAAGCTGTCTGAAATTAATTTACCCTTAGAGTGTCAGCTTGTATCCTTAGATAGATATGATTTCTATTGTCTTAAAATATGCTTATCATGTTTCAAGAAGATGTTCTTGTTCTTTGAAAATATTATAAAGAACTATTGAGTTTAAAAACCCGAAATGCAGCTACAAAATTAGGAGTTAATTCATTTCATCCAATTTTATGAATAAAGTAAGATATTACCAATATAAGCTAATAGTGTATTGATATTTTTAAAGAATTTTACTTGAAATACATTATTACCAAAAACTATACTTTACCAGCTTTAAAATAGGATTGCTTGAATTCGTTCCCCTTTCTAATAAACTACAATTGTGATTTCTGCTGTGAACTAATTAGCCTCGTTTTCACTTTATTTGTTTCGAAAGAACAAATGATCATGAAATTACTAATAGGACAATTAAAAACATGGTATTGGTTTACAGTTGTAAAAGTAATAAATAAATGAATGTATTGTGAATGCTTTTTTTAAAACCTATTTAGAAATTCTGTTAATTTGAATTTTATCCTTTGGCTTCAAGAATTGAAAGATCAATTTATCGTTGAAATAAAACCATCAATACTCTTAGCACATGTTATAACGATACCATGTGTCTTTTGCTTTCCCTTTAAATAATTTTTTAATGAATTTGATTCTTCAAAAAAAGAAAATTATCTGTTCTAAAGATTTGAATACAATCCCTTAGGTTTTATTGAAAGCTTTAGAGAAGATATTTTTCCCAAGGGGGCGGCAAATCACTGCGCATTAGGCGGCGCGATATTTTCTGTTTAAGCATGGCGACACATGGATTAGAACTTGGAAATTGTCTTCTGATAAAATAATGAAAAGAGTGATTCATTTATATGTAATTTCGGAAGAATTTTTTAATGAGTTTCGATTATTAATAAAAATATTTATACAATATTGAAAGATTTCAATACAATCCGGTAAGGTTTTTTTTGAAAGTTTCAAAATAGATGTTTTACGTGTTAATCTGCTGAGACCCAGCCCTAGCAGTGAAATCGCTTCGTGTAGTTCTGAAATGAGATTAAAATAGACTCTGAGTTGGGAAAACAAATCACACTTCCTGTCCCGTTCACTTCCAGTTTTAGATGAAAAGAGTTTATCTATACTTAGACACCTTTGATAATTCCACAATAATGTTTAAAGTGGCTCCTAGCAAACTGTAGGAGAGTTTTTATCAGATCGGGAACTATTCAAGAATGTAAATACGAGGCGTGTTTTTTAAGTAAGGTTCGTTTTGTTGTAGACACTAGTAGTTCGCGCGCATATCGCAACGAGCGCGCGCATCGTATACCGGCATGCCTCGGGAACAACTGTGCTCAGTTTCAGCTCTGTAGCTAACCTGTACGGTTCTGCTCTGTGCTTTCAAAATGTTTAAGACTATCAACTCGCCCGCCGCGTGTGAGGTTCGGTCAGTGATACGGTTTTTGTGAGCAAGGAACCTGTCTGCTGCAGAAATTCATCGACAGATTTGCGAAGTGTACGGTGATACTGTTCTGAGAGAACGCAAAGTGCGTAAGTGGGTACGACAATTCAAAGATGGCCGTGACAACGTCCATCATGAGGACCGCTCCGGTCGCCCTTCTTTGATTACAGACGATTTGGTGGCTTCAGTTGAAGCGAAGATTCGTGAGAACAGGCGCTTCACAATGACAGGTCTTTCAAACGAATTTCCTGACGTGTCGAGATCAGTGCTTTACAACATTGTTTCTGAATACCTAAAGTTTAGGAAACTGTGCTCCCGTTGGGTCCCGAAACTCCTAACAGAGGACCACAAAAACCAAAGATTTGAGTGTGCGATGAAGTTCTTGACTCGTTATGACGAAGAAGGTGACGGCTGCTTGAGTCAGATCGTAACTGGAGACGAAACATGGGTTTCGCATATCACACCCGAATCGAAGCAACAGAGCATGGAATGGAGACACACACAATCACCGGTAAAGGTGAAGGCAAAACAGACTCTGTCGCAGCGCAAAATCATGGCGTCGGTGTTTTGGGATAGGCATGGTGTTTTGTTGGTCGACTTCATGCAAGGAGTAACCACTATCAATGCAGAAGCATACTGCCAAACCCTGAGAAAGCTACGCAGAGCGATTCAAAACAAAAGACGCGGCATGCTGACAAAGGGTGATAATGCAAGACCTCACACTGCAGATCAGACCCGCGATTTATCGGACAGTTTTGGCTGAGAAGTTTTAGACCACCCACCCTACAGTCCTGATCTTGCGCCGAGCGATTACCATCTGTTCCTCCATCTCAAACATCACCTCAGTGGCAATCATTACAATGATGACGACGACGTGAAAACGGCAGTGAACTCTTGGTTATCGGAGCAGGCGGCAAGTTTCTATGAAGAGGGTATTTTAAAATTGGTTAAGAGGTATGATAAGTGTTTGAACAAACTTGGCAACTATGTCGAAAAATAGACTGAAGTATGTACTTTCTGAAAATAAATTTACTTTTTTGAAATAACCTTTCGTTGTGTACTTATGTTCTAATGGACCTTACTTGAAAAACACGCCTCGTACTTGATTTCATTTCATTATATTCATAAATAAAATAGGTATTAATTCGCAAACCAAAAATGGTTTGCGACCACGGGGCAGGCTGAACCACCTCATGGGGCACGTTGGACCGGGTAAGAATAACAACATTTAAAGTAAGTTTTTTATTGAATATAAAATAACATGCTATTTAATATATCATGAAATAAAGTTTAACTTAACGTAGGCTACCAAAGGTATTACATATTCAAGTGAAAATTTAAAATAATCATTATGCATTTGAAAGTCTTAAATGAATAATATAAAAATAGGTTTATATTTAATTAATTAATTTTTACTTAATTAATTAATTTACATTTAATCAATTAATCACTTTCACTAGAGAAATCTTCTTTGCAGTTGAGGCATTCGTAAAATAAATCCTGAATATCATTGGTTACACAGGAACTACGGGCCCATCTCTTGCACCGCATACATTGCTTTTTTTAAAGTTCTTCAAACAGCATCTTCATCATCTTCATCATCACTAATTATCTGTAATTGTTTTCTCTTTATCCCTTTGCCTTTGCTTCTATTTGATTGTTTGTTTATGTTGCTTTTAGAGACTGTTGGCCGGGTCATGTTTTTCGTTGCTACTCTTTCTTTTCTTTCTTTAGCTTTTCGTTGCTCTTCTTCCGGAGCTTTTTTTACTGGCGTATCCGTAAGTATTGCCGTGTACCCTTTTTTGTTCTCTCCCCTTTTATCAATTTTTTTCTTGGTGCTGCTTTTGCGAATGGCCTCACGGCTTCTGGAGAAGGGTACATCGCAACTATATCTGGTGAGTGAGTTTGCCTAGCTGATTTTGATGCAGCAGCTCCACTGTCCGCCAGCCTTGAGTTAGGTCGGTTAGGTCTGTGACGTATGCCGGCATAAAGTCTGTCTCTGTAAAGATATCTCGACCCCGTTACCTTAAAACCCGCCAATAGGTTTGCTGGAGTAGTTGCCAGGGCTACAGCTGTCTCGCATTACCGAAATGTCATAAATAGTCATCGGACGTTTGTTGGTGGTCATCCAAGAATCACATGCAGCATTAACAAATTTTTTGAATTTCACAGCAGTTGATCTTAAAGATCTTTTATGTAATTTAATTTCTAATAAAGCTGCCTCCATCGCATCTTCCGAGCAGCTTGCAACTTTCGGACCATTTCTATATCATATAGGCTACACACAATATATAATAGCCTACATAAAAAAATATGTAAGATAATATAATACAATATAATATAATATATCCCTAATAAACATATATAATTTTAAAAAAAATTATATATAGTGCCTAATATAAAAAAAATGTTTCATGTTTAATTCAGTCCTAATTTTTTCCAAAACGAAGCTCTTAATTATGAAATTAAATCAGCAAATGCATAGAGAATGAAATAAAAAACTAAAAAGAAGCAACTTGTAGGGAGACCGAGGCAGAATGGACCTAGGGGTAGAGTGGACCGTTGACTTCAGTTCCTGGTGTAGACGCTTGAATGCGCCAAAAGTCGGAAAGAAGATGGGCGCCATTGTGGCACTGCTGCCACAAAAGTGTCAGTGAATTCGGCTTATTGGTGACAGTGAGGTGATCTATTGTTTTGTTTTTGTTTAGGTCAGTAAATGTTTAGTGTTGTTTTTACTTTATTATTGCGTTGCACTGAATAACACAACCGTAATATGCATATTAAAGGCGGTTATCTAAAGATCATTTTAAGCTAAAGTAAGAATTGAATACTTAAAATAGTAGAAAATTACACTGAAGGAAACGCCAAAATGGCGATGGGGCAGAGTGGACCGAACGACATGGGGCACATTGGACCAGCGCCCTACTCTGCCCTGCTGTTTATACAATAAAATATTACATTAATATAATGCGGTAGTATCCAATAAAGACTGGTCATATTTATTTGTTTATTAGTGATTTGTAATCTGAGGATGGATACATTCCCGAAACATGTCATTTATAAACTTATTTTGTTGGATTCTTTTGTGTGTATAGTCCGTATTTTATTTTAAAAAGAAAGTTATACACAATGAATGATGCTTTATTTTACAATTATTAAATATTAGAAAAGAATTAATTTTCTCAGGAGAAAAGAGCAATCATTATAATTTATAAATACTGTTCTAACGTATATGAGTCAGTTATTCCTTTTGGAAGATTGTATTTAACTGAATTTTATAATCTTTAGAAATCTTTGGATTTTTTAAATGAAATTCATTTAATTTTTTTAATAATTTCTTAAAAGATAATTATGAAATTAGTCGATAAATTTTATTTTTGAAATATCTACAAAAATAGAAAGCCAAAAATGTATCACCTTCTATTTTTAAAAGAGACTTTTAAGTTTCTCTAATTTATAAACGACAGGAAAAGGTCAAAAATTAGTTTCCAAAAAGAAAAGTCTAACTCAGAAAAGCAGTCTATTTATGTCTGTGTTTTCTAACTTCTGAACCTTTGAAAAGATTTTCTTGAAAATTGACAGTATTGAAGAGTCTTTATATTTCAAATTCTCTATCTTATTTAAGAAATATGCATTTGAAGATAATAAAATTTTCATTAGAAACTCATTCGAAAGACAACCGTTTTATATTTACTGTATGCTATTCTATTTTGTCTTTCCTTTTTTATTTTTCAAATGCATTGATTGAATTAAATTTAATTGAACCGTCTAAGATTTGTTTTGACTATTCTTAAATTCCTAACAGTGTCCTGATGTACTTCATAACTTATTACGTTCTATTTAGATTATATAATACTATACCATTTAAACTTCTTCCTTCTATATTTCGGCTTTATTTTGCGAAACCATATCGTTTCGCTTTTTCAGCCCTTACCTTTTCCAAAAATAACTTTGAAGTTTATCTCAAAACTACTCAAAAGCATCCCTCATTATTATTGAGATTAAGATTAACAGGTTATTGAGTTTTCTTTTCAATAAAGTAACTTACTACTACTAAATTACAATCAAGTATTATGTGTTATTATTGATATAAACAATTATTATGTTAAAATTAATACGTTATTGAGTTTTCTTTCCAATAATAACTTAATATATTACAATCACGTATTATGTGTTATTATTGACATAAACAATTATTGTTAAAATTAATACGTTATTGAGGTTTCTTTCCAATAATAACTTAATATATTACAATCATGTGTCATTATTGACATATTCAATTATTGACATAATCAAAAGGTTTTTTTACGAAATTTTTCTTTTTGACCTCTGATGATATCTTAAAAAAATTATAATGTGCTGGGGTTAACTATATATCCCTTGCCCTCATTCATGCATTTGAATGATTTTATAATGCAGGCGCCAATGACATATCTACTGTGTTTATCCTTGATTTTGAATAATTATGTTAACTTCTGGGTCCGGGTTATGCCCTTCTGATATACAATGGTCGGCCCAGTTTGACGAAAATATAAATGACATTCAAATTCTCTAGCTGAAAAATTTATTAAAAATTGTCATGAAAAATTTTAAAACCAATGAATTCGATCGATATCTAAAGAAGGTTTTTAATCTCTCTGTTAATTCTCATTGGTTTGCTTTAATAAAATGGTTAGGATTTAATAGTCTGTCTCTGATTTCTGACAACCACTATTTCGGGACAAAGCAATGACATCCAACGAATGCTTTCTTTGTTTTTAGTTCTTCCCCACAAGAATAGACCTAACTGAAATTCAGAGTTTAGCAGAATGAATAAATAATAAACATACATCAATGTTATTATTAACCTAAGATGTTATCTAGATATCTATGACGTACAACTAATATTTCCAACATCACAAATTTAAATGTAAAAAAAAAAAAAACTACATTTAATACTAAAAAGCAAATTTTCAAAAAGATTACGTCTTTTCTTTTTCAAGCCTAAAAAATAATAACAATAAGTTGAAGAACAATTAAATTCCTCGAGAAAATATTAACAATATCATTTACTTACAATCTTTGACATGATATAGCTTAACAATTTAGTTCCTTGATTGTAACCTTATTATTACATTTTGTGGACATTTTATCTACAAAACTTTTAGCTAAATCTTATAAAATATCTCTCTATTTCAATACCATCATTCCTATTCATATTTTTTCTTTTTGTGTTCCGGATAAACATACTTTCTATTACCTTTCTTTGTTTGGTGTCTCTTTCAATATATAAAATTTGTATCTCGTTGTTAATGCAATGATTTCTGTTCACACAATGTTCTGCCACTTCTGATTTTTCAATGTACTTGTTCCTAATGCTGGTACCATGTTCCGTCATTCGTTCCTTCACTGTTCTTTTACTCTCGCCCAAATAGAATAAATCGCAATTCTTGCATTCTATTTTGTAAATTATACCCATTTCATGTTTCTTAACACTATTATTCAATTTGCAACATTAAATGTTTTTCAGTTTTTTGTTATATTCAAATCCAACATTGAAGCCATAACTTTTGCAAATTTCTTTTAAAGTCAGACTATTTTTGTTTAAGTATGGTATGAAATATCCTCTGTTGTTATTTGTTGTTAACTCTTTAATTTTCAATGTGTGGTATTTCTTTATAGTTTTATTTACGAATTTCTCCTGATAACCGTTTTTACTAAGTATCCTTTTCATATTTATAATTTCTCTATTGAATTCATCTTCACTACTCGTGTTGACGTCAATCCTTGCATGTAGTTTTTAATTATGTTTCTTTTTATGTTTATACCATGTCCTGATTCATAATTTAGTATGTGTTCACTTTTGTATTTTTTTGTATAATGTTTCATAATTACCTTATTCTCATTTCTAGTTAAACATATATCCAAAAAATTTAGACTGTTGTCCATTTCCTTTTCTACTTTAAAATTGATTTCATCAGTAATTTTGTTAATTTCTGAGAAAAACTTGTCAAATTGTCTATCGGTCCCGTATCAGATTATTAAGATATCGTCTGCGTATCTGTAATATTCAAGTTTATATTTTGTCTTTTCCAGTAATTTGCACTCCCCAAAATTCAAAAATATATCACCCAAGGTTCCTGATAATGGAGATCCCATTGGGAATCCTTTTACCTGTTGATATATTTTATCTCTATGTTTGAAATATGCGTTCTTTGTGATTAATTTAATTGTATTCATCAATTCATTACTATCCAATTTTTGTTTCATGAGCCATTCTTTATTCTTAAATACCATACTTTCTACTATGGACAATGTCTCATCCACTGGAATGTTGGTATACATGTCATTTATATCTAGGGAATACATATGAAATTTCTTATTATTATTAAATAGATGTGCTATTTTCTGAATCAAGTCTTTGGAGTTTTTTACTATTAATTCCTCTTTTGGAAGTTTGAAGTTTCTTACAATTTTGTTGATGAATTTGGCTAAATTATGTACAGGAGAACCATAGGCGTTTATTATTGGTCTTACTGGATTATCAGGCTTATGGGTCTTTACTCTTCCCTCCAATGTGGGTGTTCTGCAAGAATCTTTCATTATTTCTTCTTTTTGTTTTGAATTTATTGATCCACTTTCTTTCATATTTGTTATCAATGTTTTTACTTTGTGATACAATGTATATGTAGGGTCCTTTTTTAATTCCTTATAATGTTCCTTATCCTTGACAATATTATCTAATTTTGATAAATATTCATTCCTATTCATAATTACCATTTGGTTGCTCTTGTCTGACTTTGAAATGTATATGTTTTTGTCCTTTCCAATATTTTGCAGAATTTCAATTTCTTCTTTTTTTATATTCTTTGTTGTTATTCCTGTATCCATCCTGTATTTTTCAATTTTGCTTGTAAAATTTTCTCTTTCTGTATTTGTTAAAGTTTCTCACATTTCGTATAGTTTACCTAAAGTTTTCAGATCAAATTTCTCATCTTTTTCTAATACAAACTCGGTACCAGCATTAGGAACAAGTACATTGAAAAATCAGAAGTGGCAGAACATTGTGTGAACAGAAATCATTGCATTAACAACGAGATACAAATTTTATATATTGAAAGAGACACCAAACAAAGAAAGATAATAGAAAGTATGTTTATCCGGAACACAAAAAGAAAAAATATGAATAGGAATGATGGTATTGAAATAGAGAAATATTTCATAAGATTAGCTAAAAGTTTTGTAGATAAAATGTCCACAAAATGTAATAATAAGATTACAATCAAGGAACTAAATTGTTAAGCTATATCATGTCAAAGATTGTAAGCAAATGATATTGTTAATATTTTCTCGAGGAATTTAATTGTTCTTATACTAATTGGTATTATTTTTTAGGCTTGAAAAAGAAAAGACGTAATCTTTTTGAAAATTTGCTTTTTAGTATTAAATGTATTTTTTTTTTACATTTAAATTTGTGATGTTGGAAATATTTAATGGTAGAGGCTGTAGAAGGAGGGATCTACAAAAGAAATATGGGAACTTTACGTACAACTAATATATTTTTTTTTAATATTGTATAAAGACTATATATGAGGGTTATTAATATTAATATAAATATTATATCAGGGTTATTATTCCACTGATTATTTCTCTTGTAGATTACTCCATAAACTGAAATTGCTCAAAATGAAACAGGATCTTTATGTTTTCTCCTTGTTCTTGTCTCCGAAATTACTTTGTTAATTATGGCTTTGCAGTTGGGTAATAACTAATTGTTTTTAAATTTTGAATTTTATTTATCTCTTTTATTTTCAATTTTCGAGTTCTCAAGATCAACATGAAATCTTTTGACAGAATGAATAATTAATAAACATACATCAATGTTATTATTTACCTAACATGTTATCTAGAAATATATGATAGACAACTAATATGTTTTCTTTAATATTATATAAGTGTTTCTTGTACTCGATAAACTGAACTTACTCAAAATAAAACAGGATCTTCATGTTTTCTCCTTGTTCTTGTCTCCATACTTACTTTGTTAATTATGGCTTTGCAGCTGCGTAATAACTAATTGTTTTTGAATTTTGAATTTTGAATTTTGTTTATCTGTTTTATTTACAATTTATGAATTTTCAAGATCAAAATGAATTCTTTTCTTTCCTTCTGATCACCATTTTATTTCGAAAATGATAACATTAAAACTAATGAAAACGCTGTTCTCATATTTTTTTAACCTTTTATTGACCAAATTCATTCTATAAATATCAAAATTCTTCTCGTTGTATGCTCATTACGCCAAATCGGCTTGACTCATCTGGTTTAAATTTGATAAGTTGGTTATTTGTAATTTAACCACGACATGGATATATTTAATTTGACCTTCTTCCCTTTCTCATGAAATTCACTTCCAACTTCTCCACCTTGAAAGTTCTGTCCCCACTCTGCTACAGACAGATAGTAATATAAATTAGAGTTCTCATAATATATATATATTAAAAATTATTTAAAACATTTTTTTTTCAAATGCCAATTTACTATGTTTTTTACAAACTGGTAAGTTAAGTTCAGAGGTAGCTGTAGCTTTTTATAAAGAAAAACTCTTTAGTTTTTGGTAAATGTCGGACCATTAGTTAAGGAAATAAGGAGGAAAGTTTCCAAACTAAGATTGTCTTTAAAAACTCAATAACTATTTGTAAATCAAAAACTGTTCTTCCAGCTAACCTAAAATCTTAGAAGTAAGTGAAACGTTTCACAAGAAAAGATCTCCAATTATTTAGATCAGGGGTGTCCATATATTTGCTACGGCAAATTAAGTATTATCCAACTTAAAATTTCATTTGAGCCTTTACTTTGCTGCCAACAGATACATTGAAAAATGTTATAACTTACAACAGCAACTGTCTCAGAATTTACTATTGGAGGGTTGGTATGAAACAAGCGCATTATTTGATAATTATAAGTTAATGATATTTCAGTTATTACTAATCATTTTTATAAAAGTTAATGACAAATAATTATTTAGTTAGGTGCTTATGAAAATCAAATATATTAGAAGTAATTATTATTTCTATTTTCCTGTCATTGTTAAACGTTTGTTTCTGTAGATATGAAGCTATTAATTTACTCTGGTTATTAAAAATATTGGTTAACTCTGAGTTGTCAATTTGTATAACCTGTACTCATTTTACACAGGTCCGGGTGATCTCTAGGACCCGTTTGGAGGAGTATATAATTTAGGGAAATAAAAATTGAAACATAAAATCTAAAGGCTTATAATTCCAAAGACAAAATATCGCAACTAGTTTCGGAAGCCTGATTGTGCCCAATTCAAATGTTTGGGAACAAAGATAAATCACTAATTTTTGATACGAGCGATTCTCAAATCTACCTGCATCTTTGATCATACCATATCAATATTTTTGATTTAAAACCTTTAATGCCGGCCTATTATGAAACCTTTTTAATGACAACGATTTTTCTTTTTTCTCAAATAAAAATTTCTTTTTATTTCATAAAAGACACCATCAGGCGTTCGAAAAATAATAATGATACTTTCTGTAATTATAGATCATATTTTTAAACCTTTTAATTTAAAAAAAAAAATATGTCGTACACGATAACAAAGTTGAAAATTTACACAATTATAAGGTATCATTCTAAAAACACATGATACAGTTCCCTCCAATCTCAGATGAAAATAATATATTTTGAATTATTTTAATCTATTCGCTGGAGGTTGAAGAATACTTGTAATCTGAAGAAGCAAAAGTTTTTTTTTTCTTTTTTGTTTAGAAGTTTTAAATACTTGTAGGATTTAAAACGAAAACGTGGGGCGCATGCAGTAGATAATTGAGATGGTGCGTGGGTAGTATATATTATCTTGCACCTCACGTTTTTAATTTTAAATCTTACAAGTATTTTCATTTCATAGTGTTGTGTGCATGGAGTGTTGAAGGTGAGGCGCAATTCTGCCTAATAGTTCCAGGGCAACTTCTTTAGGAATCTTAAGAGTTCCGTAACTTGCCTAATCGGCATTGAAACGGGATCACTGTTATCTCTCAATTCCCTCTGTAGGTTTCTCTGCCTTATGGTACGAAATGCAACAATACAGACCTAACCTCGAATGGTTTCTTTACAACCGCTACAAATTGTAATGAAAGGCTGAAACATTTTGTTTTAACATACATATATAATGACACATTTGTTTTACCAGGCGTTTAGTTACTGTACATTTAATTTTATTCCGTTACACATATTTTCAACATGGGTCGCCTGGAAATCAGGTTTTGAACCGCGTAGGCCTTATATCTGTCGTCACTAGATAGCCACTTAAAGTAGGTTTAAACTATCTCATCGAGACTACATAGATTTCATATGTTATATTGTTTTTAATACATTTCCCATCTGTTGATGAATCCAACCAAAATATTCGAAATAATTTCACTGTTTGATTTCCTGTAGTATTCGCAACGTCATTGCATAGGTAGGTTCGGCCTACGATTGGATATTCATTTTTTTTGTTCATGAACTAGCGCCTAATTCTTCTACTTCTTTTACTTTTTTGTCACTTTCGAGGAACACAATTCAATTCTTAACTCATTGCATGCTCTTCTTCTCTTATATATGTAGGAAATATATTTTATTATTGTGCAATAAACACAATTGAGTTACAAGAACATACTAAGTGAACTGGATTTTGAAGAATTAGCTAATACCACCACTGTGATAAAGTGTGATAACCTACCAACAATAAAGATGATAGAAGACACTTTCAATCAGACTAGGAGTCGACATATAAATGTCAAGTACCACATAATCAAAGATTTAGTGGAAGAAAAGAAAATATGCATGGAATATGTTGAAAGTAAAAATAATCTGGCAGATGTTTTTACAAAAGGACTTGGCAATGTAAGACATCAAGAGTTGATCAGTAATATAATGTGTACTAGGTGAATAAGTCATATTATAGGTAAAATGAAGTACTTATTGAGAGGGGGTATTGTAGGAAATGTATTTTATTATTGTGCAATAAGCACTTTATTTTTGAGTGACTTGTTATTGTTGTTAACATTAAAAAAAACATGAGAGAATAATACCATTGTTTGAAGCGATGTGATGCTTGGACTGCTTTGTTATGTTTGTATAGTATTGTTTACGGCTCGTGGGAGCGGTTTGTTATTATTGAAGATTGGAGGATGGAATAGCGATATTGATCTGATCCGCTGAGTTATAATTCTTTCCTTTTCTTGATTCTAGATATAAGAATCTTACAGGATTGATAGGGACCAATATTATCCTCTTGAATGAATAGACAGGAGTCGATTATGATATCTTTCCTGGAGAATACCATGGAAAATTAGAATGTTCTGATAAGGGATAAGTTATCATTTTCTTTCTGTTAGGACGTAGTAAAACTGAATAATTTACAATATTAACATCTTTTATTTCTGTGTCTGTACAGCGCAGTCGTTCATTTTCTGTGAAAACATCACAACAATGATACGTTCCCGACGGGAATCGAACATGCAACCTTTTCATCCGAAGACAGACGTCTTATCCATTAGGTCTCGCGACTACATTCAAATTATTGTTTCTTATCACTCCCTTTTTGTTTGTGTGAGTGTGTGTGGCGCAGTGAGAGAAGAGCCAGAGAAAAAAGAAGATAACTCAAAAATTTTTGTCTATTAGACTAAAATTTAAATTTCAATGTTCATTTTTTTTCCTGCGACCACCTGAAGAGTCGCTAAATACGTATCTGGACATGAATAAAGAAATTACAAATGACGAGCGTAAATACACTACCTCAACTAAAAGCCGTCACATCGTTGACGGGGCTCATATATTATCACTAGTTCTAATTAAAATTCAATGCTCCAAGTAGTTCCCTGCCTAGAAAAGTACGAAAACACGATAACTTTCGATGCACAAACCGATTAGGAACTAAAAAAATTGATTGCTAACGTGATCAGTGAAACCTTGTATGAAATCCATTCATTTGCATTTCATTTGATATGATTAATAATACTTCAACTTATAATTAGGTAGATGTTTAAATTTAATTTAGTTTTTAAAAAGTGAAAAAATTTGTATCGTTCTCTTTTAGCAGAAATTTTATTTTGAAAATATTGTAGGCTTTTTTTATTTAGGTTTTTTTTGTTATTTAAATTTTAAAAAACAACAAAAGAAAAAAATAAAAGGAATTTTCAAGAATCTTTAAACGTTCTTTTATTTAGTTCTGTTTTGATTTTTCCTAAGGAACTTCTGCCATGATTAAATTGCAATGACATTCCTTAATGACCAATCGTGTTCCGTTACAGAGTCCTTTCTTTGGATTGAGATTGTGAAGGAGCAACTAGAAATACGATAGTTATTGCAAAAATATTAAATATTTTCTGTCTCCTTTGTTTAACTTAGCATTTTTAAAGAAAGTATTTTGTTTATTAATTTCTAAAGTTTTTATAATTTAATTAATTTGAGTAATAATGATATTACATTTCATATGTTGATTAAATGTTCGTATAAAGGGACACATTTCTTGAGTTTACTGTTCTTGTTTTTCCTTTAGAAGAAAATAGAAGAAACATATTCTAAGAACATATATATGAGACAAAGGATTGATTCACTTTGTTCCATATGATGTTTGTTTTGCTTCTAGATTATTCTTTCCAATATCTCAGTTTTTCAAATCACTTAAATTTCCACTAGATTTATATCTTGCAAATATTCCACAAGTACATTCGTATAAGCAAAGAGAAAGAATGTACAGAAAATACTAAAGATACTTTTCGAAACAAACAAAAATATCAAGATAAAAGAACTTATCTTGGTCTGCTAAAAACCCTGATAGAAAACAGCTGTAACAAAGAATACCGACTGAAAATGCAAAGGAAAAGTTTAGATTAATTTATTTTAGTTCTCATGAGGCTCTTCTTCTCCCATGGTAGCTCATGAACAAAGGATATATTTTTATAATTAATGTAACTTCACTTAATACGTATGTAGATGAAGGAAATCTCTATACATATAAAAGTATATAAAACAAAACAGTCATATCCATCCGCCTTCATTAACGATTGGTATTTTAAATCTGTGTGGTAATTAAATACTTCAAAATACAATGTTATTTCGTTAGTAAGTTTTCG
>JAFIDM010000288.1:0-19329 GCA_023159025.1 Thereuonema tuberculata
TAATTTCAGTAAACAATGCTATTTATGCAATTTTCATCAGAAATTGTGCAAGTAGTCGATAAATTTTTAAAGAAAAAATAAGTGTAACGTTAATATCACCAGCCGTTTGGTGCCCTCTTAAACCTTGCGCACCTAGCTACCGCCCTGAATTAAGATAATAGGAAATAAAAGAACTATTTTATTTTTTTTTAATATTTTAATCGAATTTTAGTTCATCTATCAGCTGCATGGACTGTAGCTAATAGACAACTCGACCGCAGGAACGAGAGCGTGGCAGTGAAAAGAGTACATCATCAACTTTTCTTTTGTTACCTGCCGCGGTTAAGTTACCACTTACTTTCCGTGGCTTAGTTCCTCCACTAGAAGACAATAGTGTGGAAACATAGGTGTTTTCAGGCGAACAGAAATCATTTTGCGTTTTGCTAAAACCGAGTCAATTGTAAGAGTGAAACGTGGTAAGTATCATACAGAACCATCGACGGACAAAACAATAAGAGTGGTGTAGGATATTCGAGGAAACGGGCTGTTAGTGTGTCGCAAAACGAAAAGGCAGACCAGGGCCATCGCCTCTGACTTTGGACCGCTTACGAGAATCCTTTGCCAGGAGTCCTCAAAAATTAACACGTTACGCAAGCAGAGAATGCCTCCCACATGACTGTTTGGCAAAAGACTTGTGTGTAAACCATCCCGGTTGCAGCTGCTTCAGGCTCTAACTCCTGAAGGTTACAATATCCGTCATGAATTCTGTTTGCAATTTCAACAACCTCTGCAGGAGAAGCAGATAAGGTTGTGTTGAGTGATGAGGCGTGCTTCCATCTTTCTGGCAAGGCCAATCGCATTAATGTGCATACTTGGGGCACGGAAAATCCTCGTGCAACAGTTCGACATATCCGTGATCCCCAAGGTTAATGTGCTTTGTGCAATTTCATCTCGGAAAGTGTACGGACCATTTTTCTTTGCCAAGAAAAGTGTTAACGGTTTTAACACTTTCAACATTTACTTTGACATGCTACGGCAATGGCTATTGCCTCAGTTACAAAAGGATAGTGACAATTTCATTTTGCAACAGGAAGGAGCTCCTCCACATTCTCCTGTTGGCGTCACCTCAATAACACTTTACCTCACCGTTCCATTGAACGAAGACTCCGCACGTTGCCTCCCAGGTGACCTAACCTCACTCCATGTGACTTTTTCCTCTGGGGTTAGGTTAAAGATAAAGTTTACGTGCCCTCTTTGCCATGTGATTTACCAGAGCTTCGACGAAGAATCGTGGCTGCAGTGGTTACGATCGATGTTAATAGTTGCAACGTGCGTGGCAAGAGCTGGATTACAGGATTGATGTCTTTCGTGTTACCAGAGGAGGACATATTCGTTCTTGTCCCTGTGGGCAAGTTTGTCTGTGAGCTACAGACCTCCGAAATCAAAAATTTCTCTATGGTAAATGTTCACTAAATATTTTTTTTATAAAAAGCGTGCCGCAGAAGATGTAAAAAATCTCATAATAAGTATAATTACATGTTTATTGTTAATTTTTTATTATTATTTTGATATTTTAATTAAGGTCGAAAATAAATACATTTTATAACCTTTATTATTTTCTTACAATATACAAGATATTGGTTTAGGCGAATCAAAGCTATTTTCTATATTCATAATTGTGTATCTTAAAAAAAGCATTCAATAAAAATTTGATAATTTCTTAAAAGTTGAAAAAAAATAACTTTTTAAATTACAGTATCAATCAATTTTTAAAATATATTCTAAAAAGAATCTATATTTATAAAAAAAAAAAAAAATTATTAAAAAAATAGTTAGTTTATTTATTTTATTTTTTTCATAAACAAATTTTTCGGGATCAAAAGTCGAATTAATTCATTAACTATCTAATTGATTGAGTTTTTTTTCTGACGTTCTAATAAAAGAGATCAAAATACTGGTTCAGGTTCATTAAAAAAGATAAACTACTTGCTTTGCCAAAAAATTCTTCGCATTAATTTAGTTTCAATTTTACTGCTTCTTTATCTGACTGAAGGCATTGATTGGAGACGTAAGCTGTCTTAAATAATAATCAGGACCACGAATGATTCAGGCCACGTATGTTGTGGATTGAATTTACAGCAGTTTTGATAGGGAGGTCATTTACAATCATATCTTATATCTCCCCTATCTTTGACAAGACACAGAGGGGTGATGTAGGATGACTACAATAAACGGACTGCAGTGGTAGCTTGGAGGCGAAATAAAAGCAGGAAATCAATCTCACAAGATCATTAGGGTCTAATACGTGTGACGTTGCAAAAATACCTGGCATTTTCTTCTTACGCAGCTAGAGGGTTACATTCTACGTTTTTTCCTTCTCACGATTTCGAAAGATTATTTTCGGAAGAATTGTTTTGATATTTACTGCAATTAATAGTATAAATTTTTAGTTATTTTTAGTTATTTTTAGTTCTAAATTTCTATTTTCAGATTTTCTAATCATCATCTACATTTTTAAAGAGTTCCTGAATGTATTATTATCTTGTGTCTTATTTTCAAATTGGATGAAATCTGCCTTCAGAGTAAAGTGCTTTGGTCAATTAAAAACAATATCTACGTTTTGATGAAGAATATGCTTTTTATAATTAAAATACTTCTTTGTAAAATAAAATGTGTAAGTATATTTTTTAACAAATTAATTTTTTCTTATTACTTTTATTAAAAGTAACAGTATTTGCGGAGAAAGCTAGTTTTTTTTTTACCATTCTCAACATTTAACCAAATTCTAATACAGGGGCATTTTCTGAGTCGCCAAAATTTTTTGACCTTTTTATTAGACCGTCATTGGTTTTACGAACCCTATTTTGTTTCTGAGCATACTTTTGCTCACTTATCGAAATTAACTTTTTTTTTTTTTTTTCAGTAGCGCTATTGAATATTCGAGACGAATGTTCAGAATTGGCTGAGAAGCAAGAAAGCGACTCGAAATGAAGCATATTTATTAATGTTATGAATACTTTACGTCTTCAAAATTCCCGTATGATATCTAACTGTAGATTTTAAGGTCGACAAATGATTTTTTTATCGATTAACAATCGTTTCTGATCAAAATGTAACACCTAGATTATTACAGTGTATTCACAACGGCTTGAAAACAAACTTTTAAAAATTTCCTTCAGAAATATGTAATTTTGTGGCTAATATTTCAGGAAATCGTGCATCTATTGCACGTAGAGATCACTTAAAGAAATCTTTTAGTGAAAGCAGCAACAAAAGTAAAGAATGATGTGAATCACTTCGAGTCTTACAAAGTCTCAAAGAGTTGTGATTTGCATTGAACAAGTTTTCAAGGTACATGAAAAAGGAAATACGGTTGTTATTAAAGACTAAGCCTTTCCCCAACGAGCAGCTAAATTTAAAAGACTGCGATGGAATACATCAAAACTTGTGACAAATATCAATTGACTATTAATGCTCACTTTCCAGTTCCTCATTAGAATCTGATCTAATCTCAAAGTGCATTTTTTCCACTGCTCACCACAGATAACCAGTATCAGTCCCTTCAGTGCAGTCATTGAAATAAGGGAGAAGAAAAATTACAGGACCTTTTGGACTCCTTACGACTCAATTAGATGTCTGAGCAACCTTTCGTTTTAAATTAACAAATTCATTTCCTTATGAGGATGTGATGGACATTCTAGACACAGTATTTACCAGTATCTCTTTAAAAGAAAGTAGGGACAAGGATTATTATGACGAAAATATACTTAAAAGTTCAACACACAAAATATCTTTTTTTTTAAAAAAAAGCCATATATGATTAAAAATCTAAGATAAAATTTCGTTTTGGCCTTTCCTAACTAAAATGCAAGGGATACGAGAGGATATAATTTACAAAATACAAGCCAATGAGACGACTTCCTTCTTCACGTGGGAGCAACAGCCAGAATTGCAAATGAAGCTGGATCATAACCGTACTGAAGGAGGAGCCAAAAGTATTAACCCTTCCCTCCCCAGGTTTCTTATTTTCGTAAAAGTTAGTTTAACCCCAGTTCTCTTTTCTCAACAATTCCTGTTTTTCTCTGCACTGGTTTGAATTGGACTGCATTTTGGATATTTTTTTTTGGCTTAACATGCTTGGCTCCTCCCTTAAGAATTTGCAATTCTGACTGTCAAGAAGGAAGTCATCCCATTGGCCTATATTTTTCATATTTTCTCCTCTCGTCTCCCTTGCATTTTAGTTGTGAAAGGCCCGTAGAGTGAAGGCCGAAACGTCATTTTGTCTTAGATTTTTAACCATATTTGTTTTCTCATTAAGTTATTTTGTATCTTGACCTTTTAGTGACTATTTTTAAAAAATTCTCCACACACGTAAAAAAGTTTTTTAAAATATATTTAGGATGTTATTTGTCTCTACAAAGAAAGGATGTTTCATGAACTTGTAACAGGGATTTCATTTCCGCTGGGACCCAGGTCATTTTGTTATGTAATTTGAAAAGTATCAAAATAATTACGTATTTCCGATTGGAGAGTTATCAGAAGAATCACTAGAGTCCCGGAATAAAATGTAAGAAAAGAGCTCTGAAAATAAGTCACAACAAACTAAGATTTATTATTAGTGGTTGATCTGATTCAATTATCTCTTAGATTACTCCAGTTAAGAGAGGGGGAAATTTATCAATTGATGAGCAGGTTGAATCCACTTTCAATAAATACTAAACACAATGAAGGGAGATCATATTTTTGTTATTTTAGTAATCAATTTAATTTTAAAATGATTACATTGTAATAATATTGGATATTTCTTAATATTACATTGGATAATTCTTATATAAAGATCACTAAATATACGTCTAAATTATTCTAAATGGAGATAAATACGCATTTCAGTAATATCTAATTTTTTATTAAGATAATCTGACATTTTTAAAATGCGTTTGTTGACTTGAAATGGTGAAAATAAATGAACTAATATGAAGTAAATAACTCTTTCTTATTCTAAATCTTTACAAATAAATCTGAATAAAAGTTTACCGTGCATTAATTGAAAATTTGAATTAAGTTAACGTGTATTGGAATAAAACGACTAAGACATTGTTAAATTATATTAAAATCTCACAAATAGGAGCTTTCGACCTTCTTTGCGAAGGTCGTTGTCAACTGAAATTACAAGGTTCAAGGGATAAATTTAACGAATTAAAATTGAAATTATGATTGATCCTAAACGTGGTCTTTCAGGATTGGTAGTTATCAAACATGATCTTATTGGTTGCAGTCAAATAAATCTTTACAAAGAAATGATTCAGAAAGAGAAACAACTTTTAACATAAAGATTTAAGAGGTCTGTGTTAAAAGTGGTTTCTCTTTCTGAATTTAATTAGGTCTACTTTAGTT
Source organism: Thereuonema tuberculata (assembly GCA_023159025.1). Classification (NCBI taxonomy): domain Eukaryota; kingdom Metazoa; phylum Arthropoda; class Chilopoda; order Scutigeromorpha; family Scutigeridae; genus Thereuonema; species Thereuonema tuberculata. The sequence goes on from JAFIDM010000288.1 coordinate 5,374, forward strand.
TTTCTCAAACTATATTGTATACATTTGCACTGTATGGATTTTCTTGAAACAACTTGAGATCTAATTTTTGGATTTCACAATTCTTTCTGATACCTCCTTTTGGTAAATTTTGAGCATAAAAATGACAAAAATACTTCTTAAGAACAAACAAGTTCTGTTGATATTTTACATTAAATGTCAATCCGTTTATTAATTCGATAACATTTGCGCCTGCTTGATATGATTTCATCAATTTTTCTTAAAATGGAAAATTATAATTCTATTTGTAATCATTACTTAATAATACAATTTGCCAAAATTTCTTTCACGACAGAAAAAAATAAAAGAAAATTTTAAGGAAGTATCCTTTCAGTTATTTCAGGAACTTCTTAGTGGCATCCAAGAACTAATGGTAATTCATCAGACGGAAAGGAGCTTAAGTTATAAAATAACTTCACTTAAGAGCTGTATAATTATACCGACACGAAGAGGCTCCATTAAGATTCAAGGATGCTGCCAATGTGAATGTCGAGGATCTATTGCTTTCATATCACGGACTCATTGTTTCGCTTACGGAAGTTATCCTTTTGAAGGCAACTCGAAATTGATTTTTTTTTTCGTTTGCTGACAGGTTTAACTATCTTTTTTTTAATCGTACGATTCAAATGCTACAACGCTATTGGGGATTCCAAATTAGGTTCCTTCCGAATACTAATATTTCTACTTTTTTTTAATAGTAAGGGGAGCCTCGAAGGGGTGAAGTGGGTGAAAGGTGTATGATATTCATTACTACAACTTTGTTCTTTTTTTTGAGTTGTCAGCCTTGGCGTCAGTTGACAATCATTTTCCGTTTATCTGCTTTGAAAAATCATCATTCAGAATCGTTGATCACTTGGTAATCTTCCTAGTTACTTCCTTTTGTTCTAATATCGTAAGTTTAAATAACTGTTCATTCAGTAAATATCAATTGAAATAACTATAAATTCATTGCATTGTAATTTTGCATTTACATCATTACTTATTACTAGTTGCGACCCGTAAAATATTCACGGAAGTAAAACAAATTCCACATTTTTGAAAAACACAAGATTAAAAAGATGTTCTAAGCTATTTTTTTAGAAGCCATGACTTTCATAACAGCCCACATATAATTTGAATAGAGGCTGATTTGTTAAAATAATATTACAATATTGTTAAAATAAAAAAAAATAAAAAATTGATTTACCCCTTTCGTAGTAGCCAGCGCTGCGGTTTCTCATTATGAAACATAATGGCAACCTGCTGCCCTAAAAGAATAGGTTCGTCGAAATTGAGGCAATATTAACGGAAGTAAAACAAATGCCCCTTTTTTGAAATATCCTGAAATTTTTGAAAAACACAAGATTGAAAAAGATGTTCTAAGCTCATTTTTTAAAAGCCATGACCTCTGCAACAGCCCACATATAATTTGAATGACTAAGCCAAATTTTGTTAAAATAAAAGAAAATAAAAAATTGATTTACCAGTTTCAACAATAACAATAACGAATGTCCAACAGCCAATACCAATAATCCTGTCTGGGCAACAATGACGGCATGTGCTTCGTCATTGTTCCCTACTTCGTTGAGTAGTGAGCTACCGGCTACAAAGCCGAAATTATGTAAAAACCAAGGTTTTACAAACTCTCTGATAAATTTTGATGCATGAACTTCACGAATTTCACGTAAACTTCATTTATGTGGGAAAGAAAATCTCAATACGCTGATAATAATTGTGTAATCGCGATCCGTTGCGGTGAAGTGGGAAGAATATTCGAGACGCCATGTTTAAACATGGGCGTGACGTCATGCCTGACGTGTTCCAACGCTGCACTGTGATTGGTTATTTCTCTGCTTACAAATTTACAGGGTCCGTACAATTTTTGCCTATTAATAGGATGATATTTTTGATAAATTTGTATTGGATAATAAAAGCAAGATTTATCTGCAAAACTCTCCGATTTCTCAACATAATTTCTTTTCCATATTATGTTTTTCAATATCTTTTACCTTAATTCAAATGTGGTAATCTCGAATATTCTTCTTGCAAAAAAAATTATTAAAGCTGTTTTGTTATAATTTTTCCTAAAACTTCAATAATAATTTGAAATACTTTTTTATTTAAAGTAAATTGAATATATAAAATTAGAAAAGAACAAGATGAACTCTGTCAGTAGATTCTTGAAATATATAAATGAAAGTAATAATTAGAATATTAATAATAGATTACTTTACAATTTAAGATCCAGTAAAAAAGTTTAATTACTAGACTAATGAGCTAAAAATTAAAAGAAACAAAAAAATACCAAAAAAAATTCCAAAAAAAAAAAAAACAAACCTGCCAAGTTTTTCATTCCAGAGCAAATGAAAAACTATGACTTGGTCGTAATGAATGGTTTCTTTCCCGTCTCCAGTGTTTATTTCCTTAATTAGCTGGAACTAAACATTTAAGAAGATTTGCTTAATGTGCTTTGATGCATTTAATTAGAAGTTTTTTTTTAAAAAAAATACCTTTTAGATTCTCGACTTCAATTCTTAGTAACTTCATCAATTTTCTCAACTATTTCTTCTTCATTGGTCAGTGAATGTTTTGTCAAATATATTTTCCTCGTTATTATTACAAGATTTAAGTAAAAAAAAAAAAAAAAAAGATATTTACATTAGTATTTTGATACATTCTATTTTAGTTGGTTCGCATCCTATCGTTATTTTGTTATTATTTTGTTTTTTCTTTTGTTTTCGGATGTTCAATTGTATGTGATCTTGAGCTATGTTCTTTCTTTCTCCTTCTTTCTGATTATTTATTTCAACGTCGCGTCGTTCACTAACTATTTTTGATTGATTCGCGGCAAACTACGTAATTTATAACAAATTTATAGCAAACTACTTTATTATTATTTATCAGATCGAGCGATCAGCAAAGTTTACTATACTTGGGTTAATTAACAAGCTAAGGAATTGAGATTTCTATATAAACAACTAGCTTAAAGTGCCCGGCGTTGCCCGGAGAGTGGGTGGGGACGTGGGGAGTCCTGTTCTCCACAACCCTATCACTTCAAACCTTCCCAAATTGTTCAGAAAAATAGTTCTATAATTCCCAATGTCGCCACCAGGTCCATTAGGTTGCGCTATTTTAGAGATTTGATCCCTTTTCACGCTCTTGGGGATGGTTAACGGGATTCCAAGGTAGCCTATATTTTCCGCAGGGTATTAGAGGATCTATGCAAAATTTGGTTCCGATCAGTCAAACGGTGTAAATTGTATAGAGAACATACAAACATACAAACTTTGATTTATATATATATAAGTAAAAATGAATCAATATTTGTTTTTAGATTAAATATATTTATTCATTTCATTTCCTTCATACATTCAGGAAAGTTTGCAGTGAACTCTTGAGTCAGCCACATCTTGCTTATTATGTGTATTTCATCTTTCTAAAAAAAAATCCTTACATTTTTCTACTTTACTTCCTCGTAGCCTTTTTCTGTAACTCCTTCCCCAGTTGCTAATGGAGACATACGAAATTCCTTGTGACAATACGAAATCTGACTTGTAAGACTTCACTGTACAGTTTGTACAATGCCTAGTTACTTAATTTTAACTACATAATACAGTGTATTTACTAATATTACTGAAAAATAGGCTGGTGTGACCCGGGCATTAGCAATTGAGAATTTCTTCATTAGAAGTTGTACAGAATAAGATCTCACTGTAGATAAAAGAACCAACTAGAATCCTCCTCCTATTTTTCATCATTGTTTTCAATCGTTGGCCCTATCTTTCAGGTCTACGATCGTGTGATTTGCCTCTGTTGACCATTTTCAACACTGATTCCATCACTGAAAAAATTTGTGAACGGTTCTAAATACAACCTTGTTTTCAGGGATGCTCGTTAGTGAGCTCCAATCAGAACCGACCAGCTATGAGACCGAAGAAGCCGACCAGCGCCATTTTGGCTATCGTATCGAGTGAATCCGAGGGCTATTAGGAATTAAATATCACAGTGAGGAGATTATTTTTCGAAAATAAACAATATTTTTACTGAAATAAATTAATTCTATGCGTCAAAATGTGCAGATGTCAAATTTTTAAAGAGAGATTTCATTTCTTTTTGAGCTGTGTGAAAGGCCGCAGGGGCTTGTGGGATACCCGCTCTTTTCAGCCGAAATTCAGTTCGCTTTCGCAAATAGTAGAGATGCTTGAATACAACATACAATTAGTTTCGAACAGATTGACAGCTTACTAAAAGTCATTTCAAATTCTACCTTAATTGTGTTGCCGAAACACGATTTTAGCCTCTAAAAAAAGATTAATCGCCGTCTTTTCGTAGCTTTCGAGAAACCGCCAAAATCTTTTAAGCTCAACTCTGATTGGCTAGCGCTCTGCCAATTATATGCACTGTTTCACCATATTTCGTCGAGACGGTGGAACGCAAGGAAGGGTGAATTTCAGTGTAGCAAAACAATGTTGAAAAAAATAGGCTGGTGTGACCCGGGCATAACAAACGAAAACTAAATTACTTTAACGTTATCTGACACTTCAATCACATCTCTACTACCTCACTTGAAAGTTGTAAAATTTCTTTATAATATGTATTTGTAACAGTCAATTTGAATAAAAAATAAAAATTTAAAAAAACTCGGTAAGTGAGGAAATACATGTAAACCTTTTAAAACTGTGCGAAAATGTAATAAGTCATTTGTAGATTAACTAATGTCAGTATGAAAATATGTTTGTAGAATAGCTTCAAAATAACTTCTTTCAATTGATAAAGAGGAACTAATAACTGATTTTGTATTCACATAACGACACTTCTTATCTCCCTCATTGCCGCTTCCAATTATCGATTTCTTACCATCTTTCATTGATCATTTGGTCTGTAGAAGGTCGAATCAACACTTAGAGGTGTTTTATCCACACCTCTAGACTGGTCCACATCGAACGTGTAATTACAGACCCAGCCTTTTCCCAAGGGCTCAATTGTGAAATGATCGGTTTTCAAAACAGATAAAGGAACTCTAAAATAACTAACGAGGTTGAAACTGAGGAAACATATAAATAAATAAATAGATTAATACAAAAAATATTCAAGACAGTTGTGATCCCTTCATCAATTTACATAATGATTTATGTATTTAAAAGAAATGGAAGTCTAGAAAGAAGTCTTCCATTTTTTTTTTTAAATACATGAATCATTATGTAAGTTAATGAAGACTTATAGCAAAGACTTTTATCTAGAATCAAGATAAAAGACTTTGGGAATTGGAATGCCGAAAGAAGAAGATAATGAAAAAGGAGAATAGAAAAGAAACTTTGATTTCTTTCTTCCCGTAAATGCAAATTTTTACTAGTTTTTTTAGATAAGATGGGAATTTGGCCTTGGGTCCATCGCGGGTTGTATTAAGATAACCACTCTGCCCGCTCCGAACTCACGTTGGAATAATAATATAGAAGAAAGAAAAGAAGAAAAGGGAAAGGAAAAACAGTTAAATTACTGAAACCTAATTGTAAGAAATTGAGTTTGCAATTAGAACACTCCTTATTTCACTTGTTTCTTTTGTTTTTTTGTCGACTTCAATCTATTAACATTATTTTAAATAAATATCATTTTTTTTTATTATCAAGTTTGTTAATACTGTAACAAATGCGAATTTCGAATCAGTTCTTATTTCTTGCAAAAACATCCAAAACACGTAAGATAAATTTAGAAAAGTAATATTTTCTTACTATATACTTGAAGATTGTTGCTGAATGTAGCTGTTAAAATTGATGTTGAGGATTATTTTGTTCAAGACTTATTGATTGTGATAAAACATATCCTTATTATTATTTTTATTTATTATAAAACAGTTCAAAAATAAGTGTAGGCCTACTTAATGCATGACTTACTATGTAGTCATCATAAAAAGAAAATTAAAATTAAAAATGAATCAAGTTCTAAAATAACACAATTTCCGTTAAAAATACCAATCTTAATATTTAATGGTAACAAATATTATTGCAATGTTACTGTAAAATCATTGAAAATTAGTCAATTTAACTTGCAACTTCATTTATATAATATTACATAAATTTGATTCATTTCCAAGTCTTTCTTTGATTCATTAATGTGACTAAAGTTTTGTTTTTTATTTACAAATTTAAACTAAACCGGCAGCTTTTATTAATGATTAAAATTTCGATCAAAATGATTTTGATATCTAAAAATTCGACTCATTTATTCTTGCTTATAAAATGTTTATTTCTTTTATTCTAAATCTGTCAAAATATTTCTTATATTTTTTTTACTTCCATATAACATTTTTATTACTTTCGTACAAGTTAGAAGGTTAAACAATCTGTTCAATTTTAAGGATTTATTTTAAGGATATAAGATTCTTAAAGAAATCTTCTGAAATAGATAAGTTATTGTCCCTTCTGCAAACACAATATTACTAAATTAACTGATTTTCACTATACAGTAGTGAAATGTTGTAAATATTAATGGGAAAGGAATTGACCAATCACAAAGAGTTTTTTTATCCTAAGCATCCAATGATCATTATGTATGAATAATGTTCGATCAATGCACAATTTTTATGTTATTTTTTTATGTTTAATGAAGTGGAAAATATTTTGTTGTTTCTCTTGTTATTTTTTGTTTGTTGTTCGTGTGGCTTTGTTTTTGTTTTTATGGCGTTTGAAGTCATTAAAGCTTTTTTTGAAAGATATATATTTTGATCTATATTTTTTGAAATAAAAAAAAGAAAAGAAAAAAGTATTGAATTCTGTTATGTTCTGTCAGTTAAGTATACTGCTTTTTTATGTCAACAAAAAAAAATTAGGAAAAAAATGTAGAAATTTGATTATTCAAAAGTTTGAAAGACAGTTGAAAAAAAAGATGTTTCTTACCAATGGCATGAAGAGGAACTGAGAACAGAATCCTACAACGGGTCCGATTGGCTTCCGGAAGACGGATTTGAGAACTTTTATGTCCAGTAAACATCCCATATTAATATTATTAATAAGAACGAAGATTGCGATGCAAACGATGAAGATGGTGTCCCAGGCTGTCTGTCGCCGCAGAATTCGAATAGCCAATGTAGCATCGCTGATCCGAGAAATATTGATGGATTGAGGATCCTCTCCACCGAAGAAGTAAAGGGTTTCATGACCGAAGCCGGTGGTTAGAAAAGTCAATGAGATGTTAGCGTCTGTCGCTTGCAGGGCTATTGTGTCGTTGACGGCGAACGCCAAGCCCTTAGCCGACGTTACCCTCAGCCATGCCGGGAACTCCTCCGATCCGTTGACCTGGACATTGACGGTGAACTGGGAACCCTCCACAACGGGATCCACTGGCCAAACAATAAATCCCGCAGAATCTTCCACCGAAGCAACGGCGGGAAATACTGAAATACAGAGAGTTATCAACAACAGCATGACTCAGACTGGCCACCGACTGACTCTTACAGCCCAGTTTATCAACTGGAATACTTATCGAAAGTGCTAGAAGCTAATAACTGACTGTTTTCATTCCTGTCTGTTATCACTGACCTTTTTTACCGTAATGAATGAATTGCTAATTAAAAATTGAAACACGAGGTGTTAGGACTGTGTTAAGAATTGGGCTGTGGTTTAGAATAATCAACTTACCTTGGTCAACTGTATCCCACGCAAAAAGTATGTCAAGGTTTAAGATGAATAAGTTTTATCATTTCGTGATGGAATTGTGAGCGATCAACACTTTCTGTTAAAAAAATGAAGGAAAAAAATTAATAGTCGCCTTCAAACTATTTCCTTATGACTATCAAAATTAATAAGTTTTCATTTATTAAACAAATAAGAGAATAAATTCAGAAGGATAAGGAATGAAATCAGACAATCACATGCACTTAGAAACTTGAATTATTACTATTATTATTGTTATTATTATTATTATTGGCTTTTAACACTATATTAACACTGAACACTATATTAACCCAAAATTAATTAAATAATTATAGTATACATATATTCAGAACCTGTTGATAGGAATTTATCATTCCTAACGGGACTTGTATTTAGAAATCATAATAATAAAAAAAATCAACAATTAATTTTTCATTGTTTTAATAGTAAATTAAAACTTTTATTCAGTTTACTATCCGCAACTCTGTTTTTTTCAAAAAAATTATTGTAATTATTTTACTCTATTTTTTTACAATTTTTATTTTTTAAGAAAAAACCGAAAGAAGTTTGAATTAATTATCTTTAGAAATGTTATGAGAAATTAATTAATTAATGAAATTAATTCTTCAATTAACTAAATTATTAATTAATTCTTCGGAATTAATTGAAAGCTGATGAAGTAATAATAATAATAATAACAACAATAATAAAATAGTTTTTTTACTAAATATAATTCAATTATAAAGGTTCTTGAAATGAAAAGATGGAAAAATCTTTTTTATTTTTGATTATTTGTTATTATTATTCTTATTATTAATTTTACTTGTATTTGTATTTAAACGTTTATTGGGAAGATACATATAAGTGGAGTTTATTCCACAGCCAAGAAAAATGGCGTTTCACTCGCAGTTTGAAATCTAATATCCTTGATTTCTTGTTCCAGACAAAGAAAAAGTGAGAGAAAGAAAAAAAAAGAAAATAAACTTATAGATCTTATTTAGGTGAACGATTTCGACAAGAAAGAACATTCTAAATATATTTATTAAAATTTATTCTGAGATTTTTATCAAAAACAATCAAATAATTTGTTGAGCCGATATGTGTCTGTCTCTCTCTAAAAATAAAAAATTGTATTTAATGTATTAAATAAAAATAAGTAATTAAATGAAGTAGTAATAATAATATTCTATTGGAAGTAAGCAACGCTTGTTATATTTAGAACAACACAACTTTCATGTTTGTTATTCGAAATTAAAAAATAAACAAAAAAAAAAGTTAATTTTTTCTTAGGTTAAATTGCTTGTTAATAATTCCCTTTATGGCGGTGGTTGTCTCATTACCTGAACTTTATATCTAACTCAGAGGTCTAGTTATTACTTAGATATAAAAATCCAACTAAGAAAATGAAAAGTAAAGGAAAAGAAAATCGAAATATCCTCGGGGAAATGGATTTTGATCTGCAACTCAATCGTTTGACTTCCTTCTGGCTGTGATTCCGCTTCTTAGAAACAGACTAATTATTAGGAGAAGACTTGACATTAAATTTCTAAAGTTGTTTTTGCTCTACTATGAGAAATATTACAAAACACACTCAATCATATTCCTTTTCGAAGTTCCTTTCTATTTTGCTGTTTTCAAAGTTTATGGATTCGATTCACAAAAAATAAACAAAATATAAGGTTAAAACACTTCTTTTTTCTACTTATCGTTATTTCTTGTGGTTGAATTGTACACTTATTCCTGACAAGTAAAGAGAATTATTTTCATCCACTGTAAATAAGGACACCATCGCACAAATTGAAATTAGGTCTTAATTTATCTGTGTTATCCATAATCTTTGAATTTGTTTTGTAGATTGAAAGCCACAGAAAGAAAATTCTTGTCGAAAATTTATATCATTTGAACAAGAAGCCCGCATTGGCTAGAGAAAAGTGAAATGGCCCACCCCTCATGGTCAGCAGAACCTGATTTCGTTCAGCCATTGGCCCACGCAGATGCTGAGTCAATCTACTATTTTTGAACTTGTTTATTACCATTTAATTTCCGTCCTTAATTTGTCTCCATTCGAACGACAAAGATCAACTAACTTTTTTTTTTCAAAACTTACAGAGCTCTTGTAATAACGTAAACATCAGTGGAAAAAAAAATGTTTCACTGAATTATTATAAACGTCAATGGGTGAGACTAAGTATTTACTAAAGGTTTTTTTATTCTTTTAATGCACTTCGAAACTCCAGATGAGGTCGGCGGACTCTGGCAAATGAATTTTTAACTTATCTTATATTGTTGTTTATTTTGTGATCATTGAATAATATGCAATCCATTTCTGAATGGCAGAGCTACCATTAAGGGATGATTCTACTCCTGAAAGGGGTGATACGCTGAGATGGATACTTTCCTAAAGGCCGTATTACATTTACCATTTCACTTGCCATAACCTCGCCATTTCACTCGCCATCACCTCGCCATCAGATGGCGAGAGGAGATGGCGAGGGATAGAGCTTGGGCTATCTTTGAAGAAATGGCGCGACATCAGATGGCTGGACATCGACACTAGCGCTCCTGGTGACGAATTGTAGAACTTGGAAGTCCAATCGATTTGTATCTATTTATTCGAAATTACCGATTACAAAAATGATTTTCACGATCGGAGGGCATCTTTTCCTTATGTTTTCGTGGATGCTTTCATAAAATGTTACATTATTTCAGAATTTCGGCTTAAAAATTTGAATCGACAGCGACCGACATCTCGAAAAGATATCGTCGTTGATCGAGATTTAACGAGACTGAATTATTTATCGAAACTTAAAACAAAGAAACACAAAACGATGAAAAAAAACATGAATATTTCCTATTTTAATTAATTAAAAACATTCTTTCACCTATCCGATGCATTGACTAAATGGCTTTTATATAAATCAATGCTATTTTTTTCGTAAATAAAACGTAGGCATGATGACAATTGAGAAGTGTAAATGTTCCGTGTGATGGAAGGCGTTATGGTAAGTGTAAAACAAATCACTCGCAATCTACCCTGACATGTCCTGCGTTATGGCTTGCATTTATCGCGAGTGAAATAGTAAATGTAATACGGCCTTAAGAAATTCTTTTGGACATTTTCGCTTTTAAGAAAAAAATGACGGAGGAGCATTTTTGCAATAGTATTTATTCTTTCCATAATTCTTTCCCGAAAAGCGCAAACAAAACCCAGCTACTAGTAAACTAACACTATAAAAAGTAAACATCCCATCTTCCTCGCCCCTATTTGGAAGAAATCGAAGGAGACCTGACGCATGCACAAAAGCACTGAAGGCTCTCGTAAACGAAAACGGACTGTACTTCAACGATGGTCCGTGAGATCTCTCAACTTTTTAGAGTCTAGACTTCCTTGAGGTTTGGTTTCCTGCAATAGTCTCTTCTTCTTCTGATCATTATTTTTTTTAACTGGAATTGGATTTATCCAGAACAGGAAGGTCCCGAAAGAACAGGAAGTCTACTTTCCATAAAACAAAGAGGAAAAAACAAACATTGCTTTTAAGGACAAGTTGAGTTTATTTGAAGTTAGACTATCAACTAAATATAAACAATTTCCATGTCCCGAAAGAAATTAACTAAATCCTCATTGTTTATTTCAGTTATCTAAAACCAAGGAATTTAAAATGATGTAAAATCCATCTACTGAAGTGTCTATTTCTCTGACTACTTTACGCTGTATTAAGTACCAAAATTACCAAACGCTTCCCATCCAAAAAAAGAGTTCAATACTAATTCGATTGAATCAAAACATTACTTTTGCTATTTTTACGGATGACTGTTAGTGTGGATTGATATTAATAAGCATTGATAAGACATCGATAGAAATTCTAATGCTTTTTCTATTATAATTTCTTCACGGTTCTAATTTCTTGGTGGAAAAATTTAAAGGTTAGATAGTCTCTTATGACATCCATAAATGTGGATGTTAAGTTTCAAGAAGATAGACCGAGCGGTTCAAAAGTTATTAGGAAACAAACACTGACCGTCTAGTATTAGGAGCCTCATTTTCCTACAAAAATAGACTAAAAATGGAATTCTCAGCTGTTTCATCCTTTGTATTGAAAAGAACAACTGTGGCTTATCCTGACTCATTCATTTGTAATGTTTGCTTTTTTTGTTTTTTTACTGGAGTACGAATACATTTTTCAAGTGGATGTTTAGTGTTATTCAGAATCTGGTTGTAAAACATTCAAAACGGTATAAATATTATTATTTAAAAAGAAGCAACTAAAAAAAGCACTACTACTAAATAAAATAAGGTCGAATTATTAATTTCACTTTGAAAAACTAAAAAACAGTTTAAAATGTTATACAAAACAAACACATAGTGGTTTTTGTTCAAATAGTGCTCCTTTAGTTCATGTATTGAGCAAAAAGGTCATAAAATGAATCTAGTCCTTGAAGTAACAGGTTTGAATGCGTATTTGCAAATGCGATTTTATTTTTTTAATTATACCGGATGAATCAGTTAATTTTTTTATTTATTGTTGCTTAGATTGAAATCATTTACACTAAAGGAAATATTTCTTATTCTTCTAAAATATAAATTCTATTGAAACTAACTCTTGCACAAATGCAACACATTTCAGTTCTCTATGTCAGGGGTTCTCAACCTTTTTCAACCCACGTACCCCTTTTTGTATATCATTAACTATGCGTATCCCCAACAAAAACACTTTAGTTTTATTAAAATGTGTTATATTAGTTAAAGTTTAGCTGTTAAACTGTTAAAGTTTAATCACGAATAGGTAATTTAAATTAAAAACAAGAAATTTTATTTTAATGGACATTTTATTACAAAGTTTTTATTAATGAAACATAAAATCAAAAAAGTCTCAGAAAATAATTAGTGGGAATAACCGCATACCCCTTACAGATTTTCGCATACCCCCAAGGGGTATGCATACCACCGGTTGAGAATCGATGCTCTATGTAACTAAGTCGTGTCTCTTTTAGTTTATCTGTATATTTACCAGAAAAATTTCCGATCAGTTTTTCAACCTGGACGACTTCTCCTTGTAAAGAAGATTGGGAAATTAATAAACAAAGAACTTCATTTGCTTAAATAATGAAAAACAGATCTTCCAAATGAAAAGATATTGCTGTAGAACTTATCCTTAATAAGGAATCTTACAAAATATCTCTCCAAACCACAGTTACGATTCGAATCTACCAGTTTTATAAAGCTTTTAAAGTTTTGCTGACTTGAAATGTAATATATATAATTACAGTCTTTAGAAAAAAATATTGGATTTAATGTACGAGTAATTTAAAAGTGATGGAGAAACTTAATCCATTTTGTTTCGTAACGAACATTTAATATAAATTCCATTTATATCATTCAGTATCTGTAAGAAACACTGAAGTTTGTTTTTGTGTAATCTTCTTTTTCTGTGTCATAAATTCGACCCAAACATAAATGTAGGAAATTCTGGTATTCTTGTCAGTTTGAAAACTCACTATATTTACAGACAATATGAGATAAATTTTATCAGTTTCTTTGTCCTCTAATAGTAATATAAATCCTTAGAGGCAATGCTTCAAGAAAATTGTATAGTCAGTTCATTATATTTGTGAAGACACGTAGTCACAGTTAACCAATCATTATCATTTCCTTTCTTCACTAGAGTTATTACTTGGTCGCGTCTGGAATGTCGTTGTAAGTTACTTCCGGTGTTTACATCTTATTTGTCCTCGCCCTACAATGTTTTATTTTATTATTTTTATTGTGTTTTTTTTTCAACATTAAGAATATTTTGTTTTTATTTATTTTTTTATTTTTGATTGCCGGCTACTCTCTTTTCTTACCCGGCGTTTCAAACAATGGCCTAGGCTTAGTGATAAGCGAGACTTTGGTTTCCTTAACAGTATTGGACACTAAATGAGATGGAATATCTGCTGCTTCAGCCGTTTTATGATAGAGATAGATGACTTGAAATAAAAAAACCCATTCCAAATGATTCCTCTCGGTTGACACTTCAAAGTTTTGTTGGCACAAACGAAAATGTGTGTTCAGAAGCCGCCATTTCAAAACAGAAGTACAGGGAATAACTAATGCTCAATCGTTCACCAATAGCTATAGATTTTCCTCAGAATCTTCCAGAAGTGCAGTATCGTACGACAAACTACCAGATGAAATAACCTATATTATCCGGGAGTATTAAAATTTATATTTTTAATTATAGTCAGTTTATTATATTTGGGAAGACACGTGACAACTCCATATATGGTGAACGAGGTAGAAAGAAGTGGAGAACTTGGTCTACAGATTAAT
>JAFIDM010000289.1:0-19328 GCA_023159025.1 Thereuonema tuberculata
TAATTTCAGTAAACAATGCTATTTATGCAATTTTCATCAGAAATTGTGCAAGTAGTCGATAAATTTTTAAAGAAAAAATAAGTGTAACGTTAATATCACCAGCCGTTTGGTGCCCTCTTAAACCTTGCGCACCTAGCTACCGCCCTGAATTAAGATAATAGGAAATAAAAGAACTATTTTATTTTTTTTTAATATTTTAATCGAATTTTAGTTCATCTATCAGCTGCATGGACTGTAGCTAATAGACAACTCGACCGCAGGAACGAGAGCGTGGCAGTGAAAAGAGTACATCATCAACTTTTCTTTTGTTACCTGCCGCGGTTAAGTTACCACTTACTTTCCGTGGCTTAGTTCCTCCACTAGAAGACAATAGTGTGGAAACATAGGTGTTTTCAGGCGAACAGAAATCATTTTGCGTTTTGCTAAAACCGAGTCAATTGTAAGAGTGAAACGTGGTAAGTATCATACAGAACCATCGACGGACAAAACAATAAGAGTGGTGTAGGATATTCGAGGAAACGGGCTGTTAGTGTGTCGCAAAACGAAAAGGCAGACCAGGGCCATCGCCTCTGACTTTGGACCGCTTACGAGAATCCTTTGCCAGGAGTCCTCAAAAATTAACACGTTACGCAAGCAGAGAATGCCTCCCACATGACTGTTTGGCAAAAGACTTGTGTGTAAACCATCCCGGTTGCAGCTGCTTCAGGCTCTAACTCCTGAAGGTTACAATATCCGTCATGAATTCTGTTTGCAATTTCAACAACCTCTGCAGGAGAAGCAGATAAGGTTGTGTTGAGTGATGAGGCGTGCTTCCATCTTTCTGGCAAGGCCAATCGCATTAATGTGCATACTTGGGGCACGGAAAATCCTCGTGCAACAGTTCGACATATCCGTGATCCCCAAGGTTAATGTGCTTTGTGCAATTTCATCTCGGAAAGTGTACGGACCATTTTTCTTTGCCAAGAAAAGTGTTAACGGTTTTAACACTTTCAACATTTACTTTGACATGCTACGGCAATGGCTATTGCCTCAGTTACAAAAGGATAGTGACAATTTCATTTTGCAACAGGAAGGAGCTCCTCCACATTCTCCTGTTGGCGTCACCTCAATAACACTTTACCTCACCGTTCCATTGAACGAAGACTCCGCACGTTGCCTCCCAGGTGACCTAACCTCACTCCATGTGACTTTTTCCTCTGGGGTTAGGTTAAAGATAAAGTTTACGTGCCCTCTTTGCCATGTGATTTACCAGAGCTTCGACGAAGAATCGTGGCTGCAGTGGTTACGATCGATGTTAATAGTTGCAACGTGCGTGGCAAGAGCTGGATTACAGGATTGATGTCTTTCGTGTTACCAGAGGAGGACATATTCGTTCTTGTCCCTGTGGGCAAGTTTGTCTGTGAGCTACAGACCTCCGAAATCAAAAATTTCTCTATGGTAAATGTTCACTAAATATTTTTTTTATAAAAAGCGTGCCGCAGAAGATGTAAAAAATCTCATAATAAGTATAATTACATGTTTATTGTTAATTTTTTATTATTATTTTGATATTTTAATTAAGGTCGAAAATAAATACATTTTATAACCTTTATTATTTTCTTACAATATACAAGATATTGGTTTAGGCGAATCAAAGCTATTTTCTATATTCATAATTGTGTATCTTAAAAAAAGCATTCAATAAAAATTTGATAATTTCTTAAAAGTTGAAAAAAAATAACTTTTTAAATTACAGTATCAATCAATTTTTAAAATATATTCTAAAAAGAATCTATATTTATAAAAAAAAAAAAAAATTATTAAAAAAATAGTTAGTTTATTTATTTTATTTTTTTCATAAACAAATTTTTCGGGATCAAAAGTCGAATTAATTCATTAACTATCTAATTGATTGAGTTTTTTTTCTGACGTTCTAATAAAAGAGATCAAAATACTGGTTCAGGTTCATTAAAAAAGATAAACTACTTGCTTTGCCAAAAAATTCTTCGCATTAATTTAGTTTCAATTTTACTGCTTCTTTATCTGACTGAAGGCATTGATTGGAGACGTAAGCTGTCTTAAATAATAATCAGGACCACGAATGATTCAGGCCACGTATGTTGTGGATTGAATTTACAGCAGTTTTGATAGGGAGGTCATTTACAATCATATCTTATATCTCCCCTATCTTTGACAAGACACAGAGGGGTGATGTAGGATGACTACAATAAACGGACTGCAGTGGTAGCTTGGAGGCGAAATAAAAGCAGGAAATCAATCTCACAAGATCATTAGGGTCTAATACGTGTGACGTTGCAAAAATACCTGGCATTTTCTTCTTACGCAGCTAGAGGGTTACATTCTACGTTTTTTCCTTCTCACGATTTCGAAAGATTATTTTCGGAAGAATTGTTTTGATATTTACTGCAATTAATAGTATAAATTTTTAGTTATTTTTAGTTATTTTTAGTTCTAAATTTCTATTTTCAGATTTTCTAATCATCATCTACATTTTTAAAGAGTTCCTGAATGTATTATTATCTTGTGTCTTATTTTCAAATTGGATGAAATCTGCCTTCAGAGTAAAGTGCTTTGGTCAATTAAAAACAATATCTACGTTTTGATGAAGAATATGCTTTTTATAATTAAAATACTTCTTTGTAAAATAAAATGTGTAAGTATATTTTTTAACAAATTAATTTTTTCTTATTACTTTTATTAAAAGTAACAGTATTTGCGGAGAAAGCTAGTTTTTTTTTTACCATTCTCAACATTTAACCAAATTCTAATACAGGGGCATTTTCTGAGTCGCCAAAATTTTTTGACCTTTTTATTAGACCGTCATTGGTTTTACGAACCCTATTTTGTTTCTGAGCATACTTTTGCTCACTTATCGAAATTAACTTTTTTTTTTTTTTTCAGTAGCGCTATTGAATATTCGAGACGAATGTTCAGAATTGGCTGAGAAGCAAGAAAGCGACTCGAAATGAAGCATATTTATTAATGTTATGAATACTTTACGTCTTCAAAATTCCCGTATGATATCTAACTGTAGATTTTAAGGTCGACAAATGATTTTTTTATCGATTAACAATCGTTTCTGATCAAAATGTAACACCTAGATTATTACAGTGTATTCACAACGGCTTGAAAACAAACTTTTAAAAATTTCCTTCAGAAATATGTAATTTTGTGGCTAATATTTCAGGAAATCGTGCATCTATTGCACGTAGAGATCACTTAAAGAAATCTTTTAGTGAAAGCAGCAACAAAAGTAAAGAATGATGTGAATCACTTCGAGTCTTACAAAGTCTCAAAGAGTTGTGATTTGCATTGAACAAGTTTTCAAGGTACATGAAAAAGGAAATACGGTTGTTATTAAAGACTAAGCCTTTCCCCAACGAGCAGCTAAATTTAAAAGACTGCGATGGAATACATCAAAACTTGTGACAAATATCAATTGACTATTAATGCTCACTTTCCAGTTCCTCATTAGAATCTGATCTAATCTCAAAGTGCATTTTTTCCACTGCTCACCACAGATAACCAGTATCAGTCCCTTCAGTGCAGTCATTGAAATAAGGGAGAAGAAAAATTACAGGACCTTTTGGACTCCTTACGACTCAATTAGATGTCTGAGCAACCTTTCGTTTTAAATTAACAAATTCATTTCCTTATGAGGATGTGATGGACATTCTAGACACAGTATTTACCAGTATCTCTTTAAAAGAAAGTAGGGACAAGGATTATTATGACGAAAATATACTTAAAAGTTCAACACACAAAATATCTTTTTTTTTAAAAAAAAGCCATATATGATTAAAAATCTAAGATAAAATTTCGTTTTGGCCTTTCCTAACTAAAATGCAAGGGATACGAGAGGATATAATTTACAAAATACAAGCCAATGAGACGACTTCCTTCTTCACGTGGGAGCAACAGCCAGAATTGCAAATGAAGCTGGATCATAACCGTACTGAAGGAGGAGCCAAAAGTATTAACCCTTCCCTCCCCAGGTTTCTTATTTTCGTAAAAGTTAGTTTAACCCCAGTTCTCTTTTCTCAACAATTCCTGTTTTTCTCTGCACTGGTTTGAATTGGACTGCATTTTGGATATTTTTTTTTGGCTTAACATGCTTGGCTCCTCCCTTAAGAATTTGCAATTCTGACTGTCAAGAAGGAAGTCATCCCATTGGCCTATATTTTTCATATTTTCTCCTCTCGTCTCCCTTGCATTTTAGTTGTGAAAGGCCCGTAGAGTGAAGGCCGAAACGTCATTTTGTCTTAGATTTTTAACCATATTTGTTTTCTCATTAAGTTATTTTGTATCTTGACCTTTTAGTGACTATTTTTAAAAAATTCTCCACACACGTAAAAAAGTTTTTTAAAATATATTTAGGATGTTATTTGTCTCTACAAAGAAAGGATGTTTCATGAACTTGTAACAGGGATTTCATTTCCGCTGGGACCCAGGTCATTTTGTTATGTAATTTGAAAAGTATCAAAATAATTACGTATTTCCGATTGGAGAGTTATCAGAAGAATCACTAGAGTCCCGGAATAAAATGTAAGAAAAGAGCTCTGAAAATAAGTCACAACAAACTAAGATTTATTATTAGTGGTTGATCTGATTCAATTATCTCTTAGATTACTCCAGTTAAGAGAGGGGGAAATTTATCAATTGATGAGCAGGTTGAATCCACTTTCAATAAATACTAAACACAATGAAGGGAGATCATATTTTTGTTATTTTAGTAATCAATTTAATTTTAAAATGATTACATTGTAATAATATTGGATATTTCTTAATATTACATTGGATAATTCTTATATAAAGATCACTAAATATACGTCTAAATTATTCTAAATGGAGATAAATACGCATTTCAGTAATATCTAATTTTTTATTAAGATAATCTGACATTTTTAAAATGCGTTTGTTGACTTGAAATGGTGAAAATAAATGAACTAATATGAAGTAAATAACTCTTTCTTATTCTAAATCTTTACAAATAAATCTGAATAAAAGTTTACCGTGCATTAATTGAAAATTTGAATTAAGTTAACGTGTATTGGAATAAAACGACTAAGACATTGTTAAATTATATTAAAATCTCACAAATAGGAGCTTTCGACCTTCTTTGCGAAGGTCGTTGTCAACTGAAATTACAAGGTTCAAGGGATAAATTTAACGAATTAAAATTGAAATTATGATTGATCCTAAACGTGGTCTTTCAGGATTGGTAGTTATCAAACATGATCTTATTGGTTGCAGTCAAATAAATCTTTACAAAGAAATGATTCAGAAAGAGAAACAACTTTTAACATAAAGATTTAAGAGGTCTGTGTTAAAAGTGGTTTCTCTTTCTGAATTTAATTAGGTCTACTTTAGTTTTTCTCAAACTATATTGTATACATTTGCACTGTATGGATTTTCTTGAAACAACTTGAGATCTAATTTTTGGATTTCACAATTCTTTCTGATACCTCCTTTTGGTAAATTTTGAGCATAAAAATGACAAAAATACTTCTTAAGAACAAACAAGTTCTGTTGATATTTTACATTAAATGTCAATCCGTTTATTAATTCGATAACATTTGCGCCTGCTTGATATGATTTCATCAATTTTTCTTAAAATGGAAAATTATAATTCTATTTGTAATCATTACTTAATAATACAATTTGCCAAAATTTCTTTCACGACAGAAAAAAATAAAAGAAAATTTTAAGGAAGTATCCTTTCAGTTATTTCAGGAACTTCTTAGTGGCATCCAAGAACTAATGGTAATTCATCAGACGGAAAGGAGCTTAAGTTATAAAATAACTTCACTTAAGAGCTGTATAATTATACCGACACGAAGAGGCTCCATTAAGATTCAAGGATGCTGCCAATGTGAATGTCGAGGATCTATTGCTTTCATATCACGGACTCATTGTTTCGCTTACGGAAGTTATCCTTTTGAAGGCAACTCGAAATTGATTTTTTTTTTCGTTTGCTGACAGGTTTAACTATCTTTTTTTTAATCGTACGATTCAAATGCTACAACGCTATTGGGGATTCCAAATTAGGTTCCTTCCGAATACTAATATTTCTACTTTTTTTTAATAGTAAGGGGAGCCTCGAAGGGGTGAAGTGGGTGAAAGGTGTATGATATTCATTACTACAACTTTGTTCTTTTTTTTGAGTTGTCAGCCTTGGCGTCAGTTGACAATCATTTTCCGTTTATCTGCTTTGAAAAATCATCATTCAGAATCGTTGATCACTTGGTAATCTTCCTAGTTACTTCCTTTTGTTCTAATATCGTAAGTTTAAATAACTGTTCATTCAGTAAATATCAATTGAAATAACTATAAATTCATTGCATTGTAATTTTGCATTTACATCATTACTTATTACTAGTTGCGACCCGTAAAATATTCACGGAAGTAAAACAAATTCCACATTTTTGAAAAACACAAGATTAAAAAGATGTTCTAAGCTATTTTTTTAGAAGCCATGACTTTCATAACAGCCCACATATAATTTGAATAGAGGCTGATTTGTTAAAATAATATTACAATATTGTTAAAATAAAAAAAAATAAAAAATTGATTTACCCCTTTCGTAGTAGCCAGCGCTGCGGTTTCTCATTATGAAACATAATGGCAACCTGCTGCCCTAAAAGAATAGGTTCGTCGAAATTGAGGCAATATTAACGGAAGTAAAACAAATGCCCCTTTTTTGAAATATCCTGAAATTTTTGAAAAACACAAGATTGAAAAAGATGTTCTAAGCTCATTTTTTAAAAGCCATGACCTCTGCAACAGCCCACATATAATTTGAATGACTAAGCCAAATTTTGTTAAAATAAAAGAAAATAAAAAATTGATTTACCAGTTTCAACAATAACAATAACGAATGTCCAACAGCCAATACCAATAATCCTGTCTGGGCAACAATGACGGCATGTGCTTCGTCATTGTTCCCTACTTCGTTGAGTAGTGAGCTACCGGCTACAAAGCCGAAATTATGTAAAAACCAAGGTTTTACAAACTCTCTGATAAATTTTGATGCATGAACTTCACGAATTTCACGTAAACTTCATTTATGTGGGAAAGAAAATCTCAATACGCTGATAATAATTGTGTAATCGCGATCCGTTGCGGTGAAGTGGGAAGAATATTCGAGACGCCATGTTTAAACATGGGCGTGACGTCATGCCTGACGTGTTCCAACGCTGCACTGTGATTGGTTATTTCTCTGCTTACAAATTTACAGGGTCCGTACAATTTTTGCCTATTAATAGGATGATATTTTTGATAAATTTGTATTGGATAATAAAAGCAAGATTTATCTGCAAAACTCTCCGATTTCTCAACATAATTTCTTTTCCATATTATGTTTTTCAATATCTTTTACCTTAATTCAAATGTGGTAATCTCGAATATTCTTCTTGCAAAAAAAATTATTAAAGCTGTTTTGTTATAATTTTTCCTAAAACTTCAATAATAATTTGAAATACTTTTTTATTTAAAGTAAATTGAATATATAAAATTAGAAAAGAACAAGATGAACTCTGTCAGTAGATTCTTGAAATATATAAATGAAAGTAATAATTAGAATATTAATAATAGATTACTTTACAATTTAAGATCCAGTAAAAAAGTTTAATTACTAGACTAATGAGCTAAAAATTAAAAGAAACAAAAAAATACCAAAAAAAATTCCAAAAAAAAAAAAAACAAACCTGCCAAGTTTTTCATTCCAGAGCAAATGAAAAACTATGACTTGGTCGTAATGAATGGTTTCTTTCCCGTCTCCAGTGTTTATTTCCTTAATTAGCTGGAACTAAACATTTAAGAAGATTTGCTTAATGTGCTTTGATGCATTTAATTAGAAGTTTTTTTTTAAAAAAAATACCTTTTAGATTCTCGACTTCAATTCTTAGTAACTTCATCAATTTTCTCAACTATTTCTTCTTCATTGGTCAGTGAATGTTTTGTCAAATATATTTTCCTCGTTATTATTACAAGATTTAAGTAAAAAAAAAAAAAAAAAAGATATTTACATTAGTATTTTGATACATTCTATTTTAGTTGGTTCGCATCCTATCGTTATTTTGTTATTATTTTGTTTTTTCTTTTGTTTTCGGATGTTCAATTGTATGTGATCTTGAGCTATGTTCTTTCTTTCTCCTTCTTTCTGATTATTTATTTCAACGTCGCGTCGTTCACTAACTATTTTTGATTGATTCGCGGCAAACTACGTAATTTATAACAAATTTATAGCAAACTACTTTATTATTATTTATCAGATCGAGCGATCAGCAAAGTTTACTATACTTGGGTTAATTAACAAGCTAAGGAATTGAGATTTCTATATAAACAACTAGCTTAAAGTGCCCGGCGTTGCCCGGAGAGTGGGTGGGGACGTGGGGAGTCCTGTTCTCCACAACCCTATCACTTCAAACCTTCCCAAATTGTTCAGAAAAATAGTTCTATAATTCCCAATGTCGCCACCAGGTCCATTAGGTTGCGCTATTTTAGAGATTTGATCCCTTTTCACGCTCTTGGGGATGGTTAACGGGATTCCAAGGTAGCCTATATTTTCCGCAGGGTATTAGAGGATCTATGCAAAATTTGGTTCCGATCAGTCAAACGGTGTAAATTGTATAGAGAACATACAAACATACAAACTTTGATTTATATATATATAAGTAAAAATGAATCAATATTTGTTTTTAGATTAAATATATTTATTCATTTCATTTCCTTCATACATTCAGGAAAGTTTGCAGTGAACTCTTGAGTCAGCCACATCTTGCTTATTATGTGTATTTCATCTTTCTAAAAAAAAATCCTTACATTTTTCTACTTTACTTCCTCGTAGCCTTTTTCTGTAACTCCTTCCCCAGTTGCTAATGGAGACATACGAAATTCCTTGTGACAATACGAAATCTGACTTGTAAGACTTCACTGTACAGTTTGTACAATGCCTAGTTACTTAATTTTAACTACATAATACAGTGTATTTACTAATATTACTGAAAAATAGGAGGAGGATTCTAGTTGGTTCTTTTATCTACAGTGAGATCTTATTCTGTACAACTTCTAATGAAGAAATTCTCAATTGCTAATGCCCGGGTCACACCAGCCTATTTTTCATCATTGTTTTCAATCGTTGGCCCTATCTTTCAGGTCTACGATCGTGTGATTTGCCTCTGTTGACCATTTTCAACACTGATTCCATCACTGAAAAAATTTGTGAACGGTTCTAAATACAACCTTGTTTTCAGGGATGCTCGTTAGTGAGCTCCAATCAGAACCGACCAGCTATGAGACCGAAGAAGCCGACCAGCGCCATTTTGGCTATCGTATCGAGTGAATCCGAGGGCTATTAGGAATTAAATATCACAGTGAGGAGATTATTTTTCGAAAATAAACAATATTTTTACTGAAATAAATTAATTCTATGCGTCAAAATGTGCAGATGTCAAATTTTTAAAGAGAGATTTCATTTCTTTTTGAGCTGTGTGAAAGGCCGCAGGGGCTTGTGGGATACCCGCTCTTTTCAGCCGAAATTCAGTTCGCTTTCGCAAATAGTAGAGATGCTTGAATACAACATACAATTAGTTTCGAACAGATTGACAGCTTACTAAAAGTCATTTCAAATTCTACCTTAATTGTGTTGCCGAAACACGATTTTAGCCTCTAAAAAAAGATTAATCGCCGTCTTTTCGTAGCTTTCGAGAAACCGCCAAAATCTTTTAAGCTCAACTCTGATTGGCTAGCGCTCTGCCAATTATATGCACTGTTTCACCATATTTCGTCGAGACGGTGGAACGCAAGGAAGGGTGAATTTCAGTGTAGCAAAACAATGTTGAAAAAAATAGGCTGGTGTGACCCGGGCATAACAAACGAAAACTAAATTACTTTAACGTTATCTGACACTTCAATCACATCTCTACTACCTCACTTGAAAGTTGTAAAATTTCTTTATAATATGTATTTGTAACAGTCAATTTGAATAAAAAATAAAAATTTAAAAAAACTCGGTAAGTGAGGAAATACATGTAAACCTTTTAAAACTGTGCGAAAATGTAATAAGTCATTTGTAGATTAACTAATGTCAGTATGAAAATATGTTTGTAGAATAGCTTCAAAATAACTTCTTTCAATTGATAAAGAGGAACTAATAACTGATTTTGTATTCACATAACGACACTTCTTATCTCCCTCATTGCCGCTTCCAATTATCGATTTCTTACCATCTTTCATTGATCATTTGGTCTGTAGAAGGTCGAATCAACACTTAGAGGTGTTTTATCCACACCTCTAGACTGGTCCACATCGAACGTGTAATTACAGACCCAGCCTTTTCCCAAGGGCTCAATTGTGAAATGATCGGTTTTCAAAACAGATAAAGGAACTCTAAAATAACTAACGAGGTTGAAACTGAGGAAACATATAAATAAATAAATAGATTAATACAAAAAATATTCAAGACAGTTGTGATCCCTTCATCAATTTACATAATGATTTATGTATTTAAAAGAAATGGAAGTCTAGAAAGAAGTCTTCCATTTTTTTTTTTAAATACATGAATCATTATGTAAGTTAATGAAGACTTATAGCAAAGACTTTTATCTAGAATCAAGATAAAAGACTTTGGGAATTGGAATGCCGAAAGAAGAAGATAATGAAAAAGGAGAATAGAAAAGAAACTTTGATTTCTTTCTTCCCGTAAATGCAAATTTTTACTAGTTTTTTTAGATAAGATGGGAATTTGGCCTTGGGTCCATCGCGGGTTGTATTAAGATAACCACTCTGCCCGCTCCGAACTCACGTTGGAATAATAATATAGAAGAAAGAAAAGAAGAAAAGGGAAAGGAAAAACAGTTAAATTACTGAAACCTAATTGTAAGAAATTGAGTTTGCAATTAGAACACTCCTTATTTCACTTGTTTCTTTTGTTTTTTTGTCGACTTCAATCTATTAACATTATTTTAAATAAATATCATTTTTTTTTATTATCAAGTTTGTTAATACTGTAACAAATGCGAATTTCGAATCAGTTCTTATTTCTTGCAAAAACATCCAAAACACGTAAGATAAATTTAGAAAAGTAATATTTTCTTACTATATACTTGAAGATTGTTGCTGAATGTAGCTGTTAAAATTGATGTTGAGGATTATTTTGTTCAAGACTTATTGATTGTGATAAAACATATCCTTATTATTATTTTTATTTATTATAAAACAGTTCAAAAATAAGTGTAGGCCTACTTAATGCATGACTTACTATGTAGTCATCATAAAAAGAAAATTAAAATTAAAAATGAATCAAGTTCTAAAATAACACAATTTCCGTTAAAAATACCAATCTTAATATTTAATGGTAACAAATATTATTGCAATGTTACTGTAAAATCATTGAAAATTAGTCAATTTAACTTGCAACTTCATTTATATAATATTACATAAATTTGATTCATTTCCAAGTCTTTCTTTGATTCATTAATGTGACTAAAGTTTTGTTTTTTATTTACAAATTTAAACTAAACCGGCAGCTTTTATTAATGATTAAAATTTCGATCAAAATGATTTTGATATCTAAAAATTCGACTCATTTATTCTTGCTTATAAAATGTTTATTTCTTTTATTCTAAATCTGTCAAAATATTTCTTATATTTTTTTTACTTCCATATAACATTTTTATTACTTTCGTACAAGTTAGAAGGTTAAACAATCTGTTCAATTTTAAGGATTTATTTTAAGGATATAAGATTCTTAAAGAAATCTTCTGAAATAGATAAGTTATTGTCCCTTCTGCAAACACAATATTACTAAATTAACTGATTTTCACTATACAGTAGTGAAATGTTGTAAATATTAATGGGAAAGGAATTGACCAATCACAAAGAGTTTTTTTATCCTAAGCATCCAATGATCATTATGTATGAATAATGTTCGATCAATGCACAATTTTTATGTTATTTTTTTATGTTTAATGAAGTGGAAAATATTTTGTTGTTTCTCTTGTTATTTTTTGTTTGTTGTTCGTGTGGCTTTGTTTTTGTTTTTATGGCGTTTGAAGTCATTAAAGCTTTTTTTGAAAGATATATATTTTGATCTATATTTTTTGAAATAAAAAAAAGAAAAGAAAAAAGTATTGAATTCTGTTATGTTCTGTCAGTTAAGTATACTGCTTTTTTATGTCAACAAAAAAAAATTAGGAAAAAAATGTAGAAATTTGATTATTCAAAAGTTTGAAAGACAGTTGAAAAAAAAGATGTTTCTTACCAATGGCATGAAGAGGAACTGAGAACAGAATCCTACAACGGGTCCGATTGGCTTCCGGAAGACGGATTTGAGAACTTTTATGTCCAGTAAACATCCCATATTAATATTATTAATAAGAACGAAGATTGCGATGCAAACGATGAAGATGGTGTCCCAGGCTGTCTGTCGCCGCAGAATTCGAATAGCCAATGTAGCATCGCTGATCCGAGAAATATTGATGGATTGAGGATCCTCTCCACCGAAGAAGTAAAGGGTTTCATGACCGAAGCCGGTGGTTAGAAAAGTCAATGAGATGTTAGCGTCTGTCGCTTGCAGGGCTATTGTGTCGTTGACGGCGAACGCCAAGCCCTTAGCCGACGTTACCCTCAGCCATGCCGGGAACTCCTCCGATCCGTTGACCTGGACATTGACGGTGAACTGGGAACCCTCCACAACGGGATCCACTGGCCAAACAATAAATCCCGCAGAATCTTCCACCGAAGCAACGGCGGGAAATACTGAAATACAGAGAGTTATCAACAACAGCATGACTCAGACTGGCCACCGACTGACTCTTACAGCCCAGTTTATCAACTGGAATACTTATCGAAAGTGCTAGAAGCTAATAACTGACTGTTTTCATTCCTGTCTGTTATCACTGACCTTTTTTACCGTAATGAATGAATTGCTAATTAAAAATTGAAACACGAGGTGTTAGGACTGTGTTAAGAATTGGGCTGTGGTTTAGAATAATCAACTTACCTTGGTCAACTGTATCCCACGCAAAAAGTATGTCAAGGTTTAAGATGAATAAGTTTTATCATTTCGTGATGGAATTGTGAGCGATCAACACTTTCTGTTAAAAAAATGAAGGAAAAAAATTAATAGTCGCCTTCAAACTATTTCCTTATGACTATCAAAATTAATAAGTTTTCATTTATTAAACAAATAAGAGAATAAATTCAGAAGGATAAGGAATGAAATCAGACAATCACATGCACTTAGAAACTTGAATTATTACTATTATTATTGTTATTATTATTATTATTGGCTTTTAACACTATATTAACACTGAACACTATATTAACCCAAAATTAATTAAATAATTATAGTATACATATATTCAGAACCTGTTGATAGGAATTTATCATTCCTAACGGGACTTGTATTTAGAAATCATAATAATAAAAAAAATCAACAATTAATTTTTCATTGTTTTAATAGTAAATTAAAACTTTTATTCAGTTTACTATCCGCAACTCTGTTTTTTTCAAAAAAATTATTGTAATTATTTTACTCTATTTTTTTACAATTTTTATTTTTTAAGAAAAAACCGAAAGAAGTTTGAATTAATTATCTTTAGAAATGTTATGAGAAATTAATTAATTAATGAAATTAATTCTTCAATTAACTAAATTATTAATTAATTCTTCGGAATTAATTGAAAGCTGATGAAGTAATAATAATAATAATAACAACAATAATAAAATAGTTTTTTTACTAAATATAATTCAATTATAAAGGTTCTTGAAATGAAAAGATGGAAAAATCTTTTTTATTTTTGATTATTTGTTATTATTATTCTTATTATTAATTTTACTTGTATTTGTATTTAAACGTTTATTGGGAAGATACATATAAGTGGAGTTTATTCCACAGCCAAGAAAAATGGCGTTTCACTCGCAGTTTGAAATCTAATATCCTTGATTTCTTGTTCCAGACAAAGAAAAAGTGAGAGAAAGAAAAAAAAAGAAAATAAACTTATAGATCTTATTTAGGTGAACGATTTCGACAAGAAAGAACATTCTAAATATATTTATTAAAATTTATTCTGAGATTTTTATCAAAAACAATCAAATAATTTGTTGAGCCGATATGTGTCTGTCTCTCTCTAAAAATAAAAAATTGTATTTAATGTATTAAATAAAAATAAGTAATTAAATGAAGTAGTAATAATAATATTCTATTGGAAGTAAGCAACGCTTGTTATATTTAGAACAACACAACTTTCATGTTTGTTATTCGAAATTAAAAAATAAACAAAAAAAAAAGTTAATTTTTTCTTAGGTTAAATTGCTTGTTAATAATTCCCTTTATGGCGGTGGTTGTCTCATTACCTGAACTTTATATCTAACTCAGAGGTCTAGTTATTACTTAGATATAAAAATCCAACTAAGAAAATGAAAAGTAAAGGAAAAGAAAATCGAAATATCCTCGGGGAAATGGATTTTGATCTGCAACTCAATCGTTTGACTTCCTTCTGGCTGTGATTCCGCTTCTTAGAAACAGACTAATTATTAGGAGAAGACTTGACATTAAATTTCTAAAGTTGTTTTTGCTCTACTATGAGAAATATTACAAAACACACTCAATCATATTCCTTTTCGAAGTTCCTTTCTATTTTGCTGTTTTCAAAGTTTATGGATTCGATTCACAAAAAATAAACAAAATATAAGGTTAAAACACTTCTTTTTTCTACTTATCGTTATTTCTTGTGGTTGAATTGTACACTTATTCCTGACAAGTAAAGAGAATTATTTTCATCCACTGTAAATAAGGACACCATCGCACAAATTGAAATTAGGTCTTAATTTATCTGTGTTATCCATAATCTTTGAATTTGTTTTGTAGATTGAAAGCCACAGAAAGAAAATTCTTGTCGAAAATTTATATCATTTGAACAAGAAGCCCGCATTGGCTAGAGAAAAGTGAAATGGCCCACCCCTCATGGTCAGCAGAACCTGATTTCGTTCAGCCATTGGCCCACGCAGATGCTGAGTCAATCTACTATTTTTGAACTTGTTTATTACCATTTAATTTCCGTCCTTAATTTGTCTCCATTCGAACGACAAAGATCAACTAACTTTTTTTTTTCAAAACTTACAGAGCTCTTGTAATAACGTAAACATCAGTGGAAAAAAAAATGTTTCACTGAATTATTATAAACGTCAATGGGTGAGACTAAGTATTTACTAAAGGTTTTTTTATTCTTTTAATGCACTTCGAAACTCCAGATGAGGTCGGCGGACTCTGGCAAATGAATTTTTAACTTATCTTATATTGTTGTTTATTTTGTGATCATTGAATAATATGCAATCCATTTCTGAATGGCAGAGCTACCATTAAGGGATGATTCTACTCCTGAAAGGGGTGATACGCTGAGATGGATACTTTCCTAAAGGCCGTATTACATTTACCATTTCACTTGCCATAACCTCGCCATTTCACTCGCCATCACCTCGCCATCAGATGGCGAGAGGAGATGGCGAGGGATAGAGCTTGGGCTATCTTTGAAGAAATGGCGCGACATCAGATGGCTGGACATCGACACTAGCGCTCCTGGTGACGAATTGTAGAACTTGGAAGTCCAATCGATTTGTATCTATTTATTCGAAATTACCGATTACAAAAATGATTTTCACGATCGGAGGGCATCTTTTCCTTATGTTTTCGTGGATGCTTTCATAAAATGTTACATTATTTCAGAATTTCGGCTTAAAAATTTGAATCGACAGCGACCGACATCTCGAAAAGATATCGTCGTTGATCGAGATTTAACGAGACTGAATTATTTATCGAAACTTAAAACAAAGAAACACAAAACGATGAAAAAAAACATGAATATTTCCTATTTTAATTAATTAAAAACATTCTTTCACCTATCCGATGCATTGACTAAATGGCTTTTATATAAATCAATGCTATTTTTTTCGTAAATAAAACGTAGGCATGATGACAATTGAGAAGTGTAAATGTTCCGTGTGATGGAAGGCGTTATGGTAAGTGTAAAACAAATCACTCGCAATCTACCCTGACATGTCCTGCGTTATGGCTTGCATTTATCGCGAGTGAAATAGTAAATGTAATACGGCCTTAAGAAATTCTTTTGGACATTTTCGCTTTTAAGAAAAAAATGACGGAGGAGCATTTTTGCAATAGTATTTATTCTTTCCATAATTCTTTCCCGAAAAGCGCAAACAAAACCCAGCTACTAGTAAACTAACACTATAAAAAGTAAACATCCCATCTTCCTCGCCCCTATTTGGAAGAAATCGAAGGAGACCTGACGCATGCACAAAAGCACTGAAGGCTCTCGTAAACGAAAACGGACTGTACTTCAACGATGGTCCGTGAGATCTCTCAACTTTTTAGAGTCTAGACTTCCTTGAGGTTTGGTTTCCTGCAATAGTCTCTTCTTCTTCTGATCATTATTTTTTTTAACTGGAATTGGATTTATCCAGAACAGGAAGGTCCCGAAAGAACAGGAAGTCTACTTTCCATAAAACAAAGAGGAAAAAACAAACATTGCTTTTAAGGACAAGTTGAGTTTATTTGAAGTTAGACTATCAACTAAATATAAACAATTTCCATGTCCCGAAAGAAATTAACTAAATCCTCATTGTTTATTTCAGTTATCTAAAACCAAGGAATTTAAAATGATGTAAAATCCATCTACTGAAGTGTCTATTTCTCTGACTACTTTACGCTGTATTAAGTACCAAAATTACCAAACGCTTCCCATCCAAAAAAAGAGTTCAATACTAATTCGATTGAATCAAAACATTACTTTTGCTATTTTTACGGATGACTGTTAGTGTGGATTGATATTAATAAGCATTGATAAGACATCGATAGAAATTCTAATGCTTTTTCTATTATAATTTCTTCACGGTTCTAATTTCTTGGTGGAAAAATTTAAAGGTTAGATAGTCTCTTATGACATCCATAAATGTGGATGTTAAGTTTCAAGAAGATAGACCGAGCGGTTCAAAAGTTATTAGGAAACAAACACTGACCGTCTAGTATTAGGAGCCTCATTTTCCTACAAAAATAGACTAAAAATGGAATTCTCAGCTGTTTCATCCTTTGTATTGAAAAGAACAACTGTGGCTTATCCTGACTCATTCATTTGTAATGTTTGCTTTTTTTGTTTTTTTACTGGAGTACGAATACATTTTTCAAGTGGATGTTTAGTGTTATTCAGAATCTGGTTGTAAAACATTCAAAACGGTATAAATATTATTATTTAAAAAGAAGCAACTAAAAAAAGCACTACTACTAAATAAAATAAGGTCGAATTATTAATTTCACTTTGAAAAACTAAAAAACAGTTTAAAATGTTATACAAAACAAACACATAGTGGTTTTTGTTCAAATAGTGCTCCTTTAGTTCATGTATTGAGCAAAAAGGTCATAAAATGAATCTAGTCCTTGAAGTAACAGGTTTGAATGCGTATTTGCAAATGCGATTTTATTTTTTTAATTATACCGGATGAATCAGTTAATTTTTTTATTTATTGTTGCTTAGATTGAAATCATTTACACTAAAGGAAATATTTCTTATTCTTCTAAAATATAAATTCTATTGAAACTAACTCTTGCACAAATGCAACACATTTCAGTTCTCTATGTCAGGGGTTCTCAACCTTTTTCAACCCACGTACCCCTTTTTGTATATCATTAACTATGCGTATCCCCAACAAAAACACTTTAGTTTTATTAAAATGTGTTATATTAGTTAAAGTTTAGCTGTTAAACTGTTAAAGTTTAATCACGAATAGGTAATTTAAATTAAAAACAAGAAATTTTATTTTAATGGACATTTTATTACAAAGTTTTTATTAATGAAACATAAAATCAAAAAAGTCTCAGAAAATAATTAGTGGGAATAACCGCATACCCCTTACAGATTTTCGCATACCCCCAAGGGGTATGCATACCACCGGTTGAGAATCGATGCTCTATGTAACTAAGTCGTGTCTCTTTTAGTTTATCTGTATATTTACCAGAAAAATTTCCGATCAGTTTTTCAACCTGGACGACTTCTCCTTGTAAAGAAGATTGGGAAATTAATAAACAAAGAACTTCATTTGCTTAAATAATGAAAAACAGATCTTCCAAATGAAAAGATATTGCTGTAGAACTTATCCTTAATAAGGAATCTTACAAAATATCTCTCCAAACCACAGTTACGATTCGAATCTACCAGTTTTATAAAGCTTTTAAAGTTTTGCTGACTTGAAATGTAATATATATAATTACAGTCTTTAGAAAAAAATATTGGATTTAATGTACGAGTAATTTAAAAGTGATGGAGAAACTTAATCCATTTTGTTTCGTAACGAACATTTAATATAAATTCCATTTATATCATTCAGTATCTGTAAGAAACACTGAAGTTTGTTTTTGTGTAATCTTCTTTTTCTGTGTCATAAATTCGACCCAAACATAAATGTAGGAAATTCTGGTATTCTTGTCAGTTTGAAAACTCACTATATTTACAGACAATATGAGATAAATTTTATCAGTTTCTTTGTCCTCTAATAGTAATATAAATCCTTAGAGGCAATGCTTCAAGAAAATTGTATAGTCAGTTCATTATATTTGTGAAGACACGTAGTCACAGTTAACCAATCATTATCATTTCCTTTCTTCACTAGAGTTATTACTTGGTCGCGTCTGGAATGTCGTTGTAAGTTACTTCCGGTGTTTACATCTTATTTGTCCTCGCCCTACAATGTTTTATTTTATTATTTTTATTGTGTTTTTTTTTCAACATTAAGAATATTTTGTTTTTATTTATTTTTTTATTTTTGATTGCCGGCTACTCTCTTTTCTTACCCGGCGTTTCAAACAATGGCCTAGGCTTAGTGATAAGCGAGACTTTGGTTTCCTTAACAGTATTGGACACTAAATGAGATGGAATATCTGCTGCTTCAGCCGTTTTATGATAGAGATAGATGACTTGAAATAAAAAAACCCATTCCAAATGATTCCTCTCGGTTGACACTTCAAAGTTTTGTTGGCACAAACGAAAATGTGTGTTCAGAAGCCGCCATTTCAAAACAGAAGTACAGGGAATAACTAATGCTCAATCGTTCACCATATATGGAGTTGTCACGTGTCTTCCCAAATATAATAAACTGACTATAATTAAAAATATAAATTTTAATACTCCCGGATAATATAGGTTATTTCATCTGGTAGTTTGTCGTACGATACTGCACTTCTGGAAGATTCTGAGGAAAATCTATAGCTATTGGTGAACGAGGTAGAAAGAAGTGGAGAACTTGGTCTACAGATTAAT
>JAFIDM010000290.1:3635-19328 GCA_023159025.1 Thereuonema tuberculata
TTAGACATTTACAGCTGTATTATTCATTTTTGTAGATATATATTTATATATATATATATAGCTATTTTTAATCGAGAAATATTCCTTTTTTCTGTTTTTTCGTTTTTAATTTCAATCTTTTTTCCAATTCGACTTTTTTAATTTGGAATAAATGGGTATTTTGTTTTTTTCCCGTTTAGCCATTGAAAAGGGTATAAATAGGTCGCATCTCAGAGAGGGAATTTTTTTTATCAGGGCTTGACTCAAAAAATGAGTAATGCAGTTTTTCCAAGGTTTAATGCTATATGCAGGGCCATCGCGTGATTTGTTGGTCCCGGGGCAGGATATCGTCAGGCACCCCCTCAATCTCCAATTCAACAACCCAAAAAAAACGGCATCTCCAATTCAACAACCAAAAAAAAAAAAACGGAATCTCCTGTTGCCGTTACCGTGGCGCCCTAGGCAAGATTTCATCAGGCGCCCCCTCAATCTCCAATTCAACAACCAAAAAAAAACCGGAATCTCCTGTTGCCGTTACCACAGCGCCCTAGGCAAGATTTCAACAGGCGCCCCCTCAATCTCCAATTCAACAACCAAAGAAAAACGGAATCTCCTTTTGCCGTTGCCGTGACGCCCAGGGCGATCGCCCCGGTCGCCCTGCCCTTATTATTAAGAACATACAAAATCAAATATTTTATTAAAAAATATTAATTAATAATTTAATTATTCTTCATATTTTATCAGCTGAAGATTTCGATTCTTCTCCTCCACTGCCTTTCCGTAGTAAAACCCTATTAATAATAAAAACTTTTTTATTAAGTTTTTTCACCATATGTTCTTAATTAAAAACCTTACAAAACATTCACAATTTCCATGGATGTAACATGATAAAAACCTTTTTTAAAAATTTATAAATTAATTTATAAGAAAAAAAGAAAAAATATTTTTAAATTTTTTATTTTCATAAAGTATTATTCTCAATTATTGAATTTTGAAATGAATAAATAACTTAATTTACCTAAAAATCATTTATTTTATTACAAATAAATGGTGGATTTAAATCCATAATCTTCGGGCACTATAAAGAGAGGTAAATTAATGTTTTAGTAAAAGACAAGTCGACTGCAAAATTTTTCATTACGATTTGAAATAAAACAAAAAATATTACGCAGACCGTTTTTGTTGGAAGGGCAGTGTTTCTCATGATATTTCTGCATATGTAATTCAATAAAATGTCGTGCATTGTAGATACATCTCGTAATTTGAATGTTAGGGAATTTTTTTTCGAATTGCTGCGGAAAAAAAGAAAAGCAAAAAAATAAGCATCGTTATGCATAAGGTATGCAGAATGTTTTATTATGTTTGATGTATTTTAAAAAATAAAAACTTACTTTTTGACATTTCACCAAATGGTGCTGGTACCGTAGACCGGAATTTATAATGTGACTCGGGTGAAATGGACATTTTTCCATAAGATTTAACCATGGTGGATTTGCAGATGGATTCATCTTTTTTTTCAAAAAAAATCATTTGAGTTAATCAATCAGAGTAGCGTTTATATATTGTTTCTTCATTCTTGTTTTATTTATTTTTTAACTATTAACCTGAAAAAGGAACGATTGTTAATCTGTAGAGAAAAAAAAAGATGAATGTCGACTAGGAAATAAATTTTTTCAAAACCAATGAGCTTTATGAAATAAATTTCCAACCAATGAACGTTTTTTTCTCGATTAAAGACAGCCAATCATAGATCTCTGCGAAACATTCAAAAAAAGTAAATTGGGTAAGATATATCGGAAGCGCAGTGGTGTCTCAAAGGATAAAACAAACAATGAAAAACTCACCAATGAACCATTAGTGAGAAAATTCATGTGCCATCAATGTACAGGCCTCAATTAATTTTTTTTAATGCATTGGTGAGTTTTTCATTGTTTGTTTTATCCTTTGAGGCTCCACTGCGCTTCCGATATATCATTAACCAGCCTCAGTGCAAGACCTTGTTATTTACAGTGACTACTCCTGGTTGATGATCGCCAACGAGCGTGAAACAGCTGTTCCAGGATGTCACTTGTAAATAATTTGGTCTCATCCATTGTTATTATAAGATATGTTTCCCTTTCCAGTAATCTCCTGCAAATTTTTTAGTGCCAACGAAATTTATAAAGAAAAAAATATATTAATGAATATAACAAACAAAAAATAATAGCACATTAATAATTTCCGAAAAGTAAAACATTTAAAAATGTATAAAAAATAATAAAATCGAGTCTCCGTTGGGATTTCTTATTTAAAAAATAAAAAAATTAAACCTATACTTTCCTTAGGAAAAGAATAAAATTAAAAATACCATAAAGAAAATTATTGTGTTTATTTGTTATAATGTAAATCTCAGTTTTACTGAAGAACTCCTTTTTTTAAAATATTCAACAAAAACTTTTTTTTCGTATATTAGCGTATGATTATAGTGATAAATCGCTATACAAGCACCGTTCCTGTACCTTATCAAATTAATGTTTCCGTTTTCAAATGTTTAGTAGCGCTTTTCAAAAAGGTTAGTGTGGAATTTGAAAACCGAAATAGCGATGTAGCATATAAAAATTATATGTTTTTTTTAAAAAACGAGCATAGAAATAGTCTTAACCAGAAAGCGTTACTACAATTTGAAACCGAAATATAACTCGACATCTTTACCACGAATTTGTGCCGCACCTAAAAGCAAAACCATTACATTACCAACAATTGAATTATCAATCAGATCAGAATAGATTTTAAATACTATGAAACCCAATCGTTCAAGTCAATGATCGAACTAACTACTCTTTGAAAGAATTCCGTCTCACCGAAAAAAACCCCAAAAGTTCAGATAGTTTGAGAGTTAAAATTACTTTAAAAATTGTTTGCTATTAAAGAGTAAATCAAAGGTTGATATTATTGTAGGTGAATTGAATTTGTGTTCTCTCCTCTTCGTAACAAAAGCAAACCATAACACGAAAATATAAAAATTGAAACATTACTAAAAAAAAAGTTTGGATTTCGTTTTTTTTTTTGGAAGAATTACATATAAAAATTGTATTCCCAATTATAAAAACCTCATAAACCAATCTCCTTTCTCTACCACTTGAGGTAAATAAAGAAACGAAAACGAAAAAAAAGAATTAAACAATAAAAAGACAGAAAAAAAAGCAATATTATTTTTGGATTTTTGTGAATAGAATAACCATCATGAATTATATTGCAAGTTTTATAAAAAATATAATGGAATCATGCTTTTTCTTTCTTTTTTTATAATTTTTTATAGTTGAGAAATAACAATAATGTATATGCCAATAAAAATCTGAGATCTTCATACAATATCACAACTCCTTTATTAAACTAAAAACAAGAATACTTCTTCACCGATCCGATCCAATATTTCGTCTTATATATTTTTTCAAAGTAGACTTATGAAGAAAGTATGGAAAGTGATTGGATTATTTACAAGAGGAATAAAAAGACATTACTAAATAGTAAGAATGCTAAATTTCAAAGAAGAAAACAAGAAGAAGATAACAGAAAATATGATAAATTTTGCAAAGACTCTAGATATATTATGAACATTAGTAAAAGAGTGTTAAAGAAAGATGAAATAATAGCTCTAAACAAAGGCATTGTTTTCAATATAAAAGGTAATATCAACACAAATAATGTTATCACAGAAATTGAGAAAAAAATGTTTCTCCTAAAAGATAGAAAAGATATTTTCATACAAATTTATAATAATCTAGATGAAGAAAGAAACCCAAAACCTAACATATCAGAAAATGAAATCAAATGTATCAGAAATTTATTAGAAGACAAAAGCATCAGAATCGATAAATCTGATAAAGGTAATGTTTTAGTATTAATAGACAAAGAAGTATATGATAAAAAGGTTGAGGAGATTTTAGATTCAGAAGATTTCACAGAATTACAAGAAGATATGACTATTAAACTATACAAAAAAATAAAAACTGAAATTTCAACTTTACAGAAAAATAATATTATTAATTATTATCAATACAAAGATATGACTAAAAACATGACAAATATTCCAGTATTCGAACCCAGGATCAAAATTCATAAAATCGAATACCCAATTAGACCTATTATAAATTCTTTTGGCTCACCCTTACAAACTTTGGGTAGTTTCCTAAACTCGATTTTGAAAATTATGCCACTAGATTTACCTAATATAGTATTAAAAAACACTCAAGAAGCCATAAACTCAATTAAAGAATATAGAGTAAATAACAGTTGTAATAGATATAAATTATACACTTTAGATATTGTTTCCATGTACACAAACATCCCTCTCCCAGATACCATGGAAATAATTGAATCCAAATACAATGTTTTTTTACAAAATAAATTCAAGATGGATAAAGATCATTTTTTAAGATTATTGAATCTAGTGATGGAAAATAGTTATTTCAAATATAAAGACAAAATCTTTAAACAAATCAAAGGTTTCCCGATGGGTAGCCCAGTATCAGGCACTTTATGCAACATTTACATGAATTGGATGGAAGCCAATTACATCATGAAATGGACAGAAGCTAAATTCTTTTATAAAAGATATGTAGACGATATATTGATTATATGGGAAGGCACAAACAGACAATTCTCCAGATTTTTAAATTATATAAATAAATTCCATAAAAACATAGAATTCAAAAGTGAAGAAGAAGTAGACAACAAGATCAATTTTTTAGATATTACATTAAAACATGAAAATACAGGTTTAACTTTTGAACATTACAGAAAACCTTTCCAAAGCAACCATATCCTAAATTTCACTTCAAACCATCACATATCCACAAAAAAGGAAATAATCAAGAGTCATTTAAAGAAAATTACAGATTATACAGAAGATAAAAAACTATGGCAAGAAAAGATTATAAATTTGAAATTAAGATTACAAATGAATGAATACCCGTTAGATTTTATTGAAAAAAATTTCAATGATTTCTTTAAAAGAAGAAATATCAAAAAGGTTCCAAATAATAAAGAAATATTCAAAAAATGCATGATTTTCCCTATTGGTCTGAAAATTAATGATACTATAAAAAAAGAATGTAAAGAAAATAAAATAAATATTGTGTATTTTAAAGATAATGTTTTATTCAAATTTAAAAGAGAAAGGGAAAACACAGAGCTACACAACATGGGTGTGGTATATGCCCTCCAATGTAGAGATTGTCAGGGGGTCTACATTGGGAGCACAGGCCGCACATTAAAAGAACGGGTAGAAGAACATGTAGGGGCTTACCGTAATAATCATGAAAATATATCAGAATGGGCAGCCCACTGCATTCGTAATGGTCACAACCCTGATCCTGTAGTTCATATCATTTATAAAATGCAAGATGAATACAAAAGATTCACTTTAGAATATTGCTTGATTAATTGTTGCGTATGCTTCAACAGAGACAAGTCACAAAAAGTAAACAATATGTCTTTAAGTATTTTCAGGAATTCTCTAATAAAAAATAAAAGATTATGTAAAATTTTGAAATTTAATTAGCTTTAGTATGGTATGATAATTCATTGTTCATATTATCTCTTGTCAATAATATATTTTGTATCAGTCATTGTTTTTTTATTTATGACAATAACATCTTTTAATGTATTACCACATTATTACTATATTATCCCACAACAATCACTGTATATATTCATTGAATGTACTACTGTATTATTTAATTTTGTAAGGTTAGAGAAAGTTCATTCTCTTACCGTTTAATCGTTATTTTTATTTTATTTTTCTTTATTTTTATTTGTACCCTGAAGAAGTCTTTGAAAAAATATATAAGACGAAATATTGGATCGGATCGGTGAAGAAGTATTCTTGTTTTTAGTTTAATAAAGGAGTTGTGATAGTATATGCCAATAATAATATCAATGTATACACACTGAAGTTAATTCAAAGTCGATTCAAAATTAAAGATAAACACATAAGACGTGTAATAGAAGGAAGTTTGTACAAACAAAAGCTATCCATACATTAACAAGGACAAAGGTTATGCAGTTAATAGTAACACTCAACCCAAAAGTTCAGATAGTTTGCGAGTAAAAATTATTTTAAAAATAGTTTTCTATTTCAAGAGTAAATCAAAGTTTGATATTAATGTAGATGAATTGAATTTGTGTTCTCGCCTCTTTATAACGAAAGCGAACCGCTCATCGAAAGTGGGTATTTGTTTTTTTAGGTCAAAGCATTAAGCCTTGGAAAAACTGCATTATTCATTTTTTGAGCCAAGCCCTGATAAAAAAAAAAATCCCTAAGGTCCCTACCTCTCTGAGACGCGACCTATTTATACCCTTTTCAATGGCTAAACGGAAAAAAAACAAAATATCCATTTATTCCAAATTAAAAAAGTCGAATTGGAAGAAAAGGATGAAATTAAAAACGAAAAAAACAGAAAAAAGGAATATTTATCGATTAAAAAATAGATATATATACAGAGGATTGTTTACAATCTATGGTAACGATTTGCATGGCGCGTGACGATGCAACCAATCACAGTAGGTATGCAAATTTATGCAAACGTACAGGTGAGTACTTAAAGATTAGTGTGGAGGGGTGCGGGTTAGTTTGTTCGGATAAATGCCGCCGAAAGT
Organism: Thereuonema tuberculata; assembly: GCA_023159025.1. Classification (NCBI taxonomy): domain Eukaryota; kingdom Metazoa; phylum Arthropoda; class Chilopoda; order Scutigeromorpha; family Scutigeridae; genus Thereuonema; species Thereuonema tuberculata. The sequence continues at coordinate 10,254 of JAFIDM010000290.1, forward strand.
GTCACAGTTTTGGGAAGGGTACGTTACAGCCCTTTCCGACGCGAAATTTAGTTATTCTGCAATAATTACGGCATGTAGAAAAAGAGGTTTCACCATTTCGAAGAAAGGAGTTCATAATGTGTTGGCTGGTGTTGGTTTGGCCCGTACAGGACAGATTTCGGGGACTGAAAAGCAAGCAAATCCAAGGACATCTATTAGTCGCACAAAGACTGTCATTCAGAAAGTCAAGAAAATGGTGACGGGGAACAATCCAGCGACCCAAAGGACCATTGGTGCGAAGGTAGGAACATCTCTTCGTACCGTAAACAAGATTATCCATAAAGATTTGGGACTTCAAAAGAGACATAAAAGCAAGGTTTACAAGCTCTTACCAAAGCACATTACTGAACGTAAGACAAATTGCAGAAAACTGTATGAACGATATATCGCTTGGGATAAATTGAAAGTATGTGGCCACATTAGACGAAGCATATGTTTATCTGTCCGACTGCAATAAACCAAGGGCGATTTTCTATCGCCCAGTGGGAGACAAATCGTTTCCAAATTGGTACAGAGAATGTCGTGAAACTTTTTCGAAGGGATTCATGATCGTTGCGGGTTATTCCTATCAAGGAAAGCTACAGATACGGAGGGTGGCTCAAAATGTAAAGGTGAATTCTGCGTTCTGTAAGGATCACATACTGACAGCAATTTATACACAGGAACTACCTGCTCTTTACGGAAACGACGTTTCCAAGGTCCGTCTCTACCAAGACAAGGCGTCCAGCCATACGTGCAAATCGATCCAGAATTTTCTGACACGAATAGCAAACCGGAATCCAGGCTATACCGTTTACCGAGATACCAGTGAAATCTCCAGACGCATCGCCCATGGATTTTTGCGCATTTGGACTATTAAAACGAGCCTTGGGAAGACGACGTCCTCGTTCATTGGATGGACTCTGGAAATATTGTCAGCAGGAGTAGCAACGTATAAGTCTTCCCGTTCTTCGCAGTAGTCTCCTGCAATGGAAACTGCGCTGCAGAGCGATAGCAGTATCTCATGGCCATCAAATAGAGCATGATCGTTGGTGGAGAAAGGGAATTTCTGGGAAATAGACCCGAATCCAAATCGTTACCATAGATTGTAAACAACCCTCCGTATATGTCTCAACAATGAAATAACATACCTGTCAATGTCCAATTGAAAACAGACAAAAAAAGGGATATTTGCACTAATATTAGCATGAACATGAAAAAAATGAACAAAAAATTAACTAATTCGTTACATTCATTTTAATGATTTTTAATATTATTAAAAAAATACATTAGTGTATTTGTTTTTAATCGATAAAAGCACTGATAAAAAGTGGATATTACTAAAATATTTGCAAAGGGAATTATTTTATTTGAAGAGAAATTTGACGAATTTTGGTTTTTTTTAATTCGTTGGATTAATTTCATATTGAATGAAGAAAAATAAGATAAACTCTGTTTTTTACTTTTACAAATAAACAAACATATTTTCTTTTTTTTGTTTAATTAATTTTTTTTCCAATGAAAATTGTATTTTTCATTGTAGGAAAGGAAAGATGGGGTTTTCAAAAACAGACCATTGGCCTACTAAAAGAACGTCACTAGAGACAGTATAAAAGTGAGATTGTCTGTTAAGAATTCACTTGGTATTCTGGTACTCAGGGCCGTCGCGGCAACGGCAAAAGGAGATTTCGTTTTTTTTTGGTTGTTGAATTGGAGATGCCATTTTCTTGGTTGTTGAATTGGAGATTGAGGGGCACCTGATGAAATCTTGCTTAGGGCGCCGCGGCTAGGGTGCGCCGCGGTAACGGCAACAGGAGATTCCGTTTTTTTTTTTTTGGTTGTTGAATTGGAAATTGAGGGGGCACCTGATGAAATCTTGTCTAGGGAGCCGCGGCAACGGCAACAGGAGATTCCTTTTTTTTTTTTTTGGTTGTTGAATTGGAGATGCCGTTTTCTTTTGGCTGTTGAATTGGAGATTGAGGGGGCGCCTCACGAAATCTTGCCCCGGGCACTAACAAACCACGCGACCGCCCTGCATATAGCTAAAAAACTATAAGAGATAGAATTTTTAAAAAGGTATTTTTGAATTCTGGGCACAAAAGACTACAAATCTGAGATGGTCGGGTTGAAAATTACTATTTTTTGGTTGATTTGATATGGAATGACCCTCTGGAAAGAAAACAGTATCTCATCTGGCAGAGGATTCAATAAATTTTAGCACCCGTAAGGAAAAGAAATAACAATGGGAAAAAATTCTGCAACTATGGATCGAATCCAGTTTCCTAGGCATTAGTCAATTTTTTTTTATCTTAATTCATTTTTAATTCAACGTAAAAATACAATAGAAATAAACGCCTTTATATTTTTTTTTTAGTACTGAAATATATTGCTTTATTAGCGTACTTATTGGACTTCAGAATGCAAATGCTTAATGTCCTAATTTTGGCCTTTCCTGAGAATGCTTCTTCTTGATTCTCTCAAAAACATTCTTCTCACCTGTTATTAGATAAAGATCCCTCATTGAAAGAAACTTTGGAGAAAATAAGTAGAAGAAGATTCTAAACTTTTTAATGGAACCAAGAATTCTGTAACATTAATATTACTTCTTCAATAAAAAGTAAGAAGGGGGGTAAAATCCCTTGTTCTGCTATGTCAAACACATTATAACAGAAATTGAGTTATAGTTTAACATTAAGTTAAACATCATTGGCAATTTAACGGACGTTCACTTCCTGTTAATCATTTGTCCACAGGAGTTGTGACTCGATTATTCTTGATTAACAGGAATTGAACGTCATTGGTATTATTCGTTGCCTCCGAGGGTGATTCAAACTCAATTGAGGCAGATCTGTGGTCTCTGTTTACAGTTTATTTTAATTTATTAATTACATGAACTTCATAAACAAAAACTACTAATCGCAACTAGGATGAATAGGATAAGATTTATTTTGTTATAAAGATCCAAGGCAATTACTGTTGTTTTATTTGCTTTAAAACATTTTAATAAGAAAAACAGAACTTACTTTCTTTAAATTTTACGTAACAATGAAGAAATTCATCATGTGACTATAAATTTAATAAAGTAAATTCATTATCTACTTTATTGTTACTGTAATTGATGTAAACTGATTAACAAACTAAAGCGCTAGCAGAAAGAACAACACGAATGAAAATTAGTGAATTATATTTTTAAATTTTTGTTGCTGTCTTGCAATCACCTAAATACTTATCCGAACAGGTTTTAAAAATTGCGCTTTTTTTTTTTTTTTAAATCTGAAGTAATATGATTAGTAACAACATATACTTTATGAAACTACAAACATAGTTTAGAGATTCAAATTATAGTGATCCAATCGTTTATGAAATTTTATAAATACAATGTTACCTCCGAATAACGGACAGTCACGAGACCGGAAGTTTTGTCCATTATTGGGAGGTGTCCGCTATTGGGGAGGACTATCTTTTTTTCATTTTTTTAGCTTATAGCATGTCATTTAATGAAAAATTACGTACAATCTTAATTAAATTCCTACAATTATCATTGCGCTATGAATATGAACAATTGCTATGAAATATGAACTATTTTCTATATTCCTTTTTAAATGAGTGCTAATCCGTTTGTCTTACTTAAAATATTAATAATGATAAAATTAAGTATAGTACATAGAAAGTTTGACCGACTTCTCTGACTTTTTCTTGAAGCAAAACCCCGCTTATAGAAACATTCTTTGCACGAGCAAAACGGAACCATTTTATCACCACTTCGTCGATTTTGCTTGTTTCAGTTTAACGAATCTTCAAATTCTTCAATTTTCGTTTGAATTGACCCCACATTTTTCTAATGTCATCTTTGTCCTTCAAAAGTTCACTTATCTTTTTCCAACTTTAAAACGTTCAGCAAGACAACATACACACAGTTTCTGTTTTTCAGCAACTTTCAAGAAAATCAATTTTTTTCTTTCAGTGCCAATCTCTTCCTTTTTGACGCCATTTTAATTCGCACTAAATTTAATCAACACGTTTATAGGATAGCTTTACGAGGTATTGATATTTACAAAGCAACTACAGTGAAAAAAAGGGCCTCAGATTCGTGCATTGAATCATGGGACAACGATACAATGTATCAATGTATGGGACACTGATGTAAATACAACCATGATGTGTTTGTCGAAATGTTAATCGAAAAAAAAAAAAAATTTATAGTTAAAATAGCTGTCCGCTATAGTGTCCGCTATTCGGAGTGGATAACATGGAATGTCCTATTTTAAGGGACTGGGACTCGCAATAATGTCCGCTAATTAGAGGTGTCCGCTATTCGGGGTGTCCGTTAAAGGAGGTAACACTGTAATTCCAATTCTCTGAAATTACTACAGATAATAACTAAAAGTCGCAGGAGACGGAGATTAACTCGTTGGCAAAAGAATTTAATTTTAAAAATAAAATTAAAAATCTCTTAATATGTTTTAAACACTGGAATACGAATGATCTACATAAAATATTAAAAATTTAGTCATATTCAGTTAATTGTCATTATAAAAACATGAGTTTGTAATTTTATTATTTCATTAAACATAAAATGCCGGGAATAGCGTTAAATGTTTCATTGGCCAAACATTTTTTATGAACTCTAGATAATTAACAGTCGACGGATAGTTCAAAAAGTTAAATCTCAAAGTATGCCTGTTATTTAAATCTAAACCTTAATAATCCACACTATTGTAAAAATTATATTTTTTTGTGTAGGTAACAACATACATTTCTTTCCAAATAGAAACAAAAATTAATTAAATTATTCACTTAATTGACGAGCAAGTTCCAATGCTAGTAGTGCTAAGAGTGCTGCTTGTGCTCTTGAAGTATTGAAAGTCGTCATTGAAGTACTGTAGACGACGCCACTAGATTTCACCAAACGATATGCTAAGAAGGAATTAATGCAGCTGCCACCCAATATTACCCAACTCCAACCATTGTCTAAAGTTTTCTCCTTGCCCGATATTTTTTATAAAATCTGTTTTTAAAAAAATAAAAATTATTAATATACAGAGGACTTCAAGCCTAATAATTTTCAGGTTACTTTACGTTCAATTGGAATGTGGAAATGCTTTTAAATTAAAATAACCACATTTTAATAATATGTTAAATTTATTTAAAAACTATTTTTAAATAACGATTGCAAAATATTTTAATCATCAGATTAAAAATAAATGAAATAAGACGCCGACACACAAATTTGAATAAAATATATTAACACATTAAAAAAAAGGTACATAGGACCGGTTTCGCTATTATCACATAGCTTTCTCAACTGACTAAAATTGAAAATTACATGTTCTTAAATACAACAAGACTGGAATGGTAATTAACATAACAGGAACTTGGACCAATGGGGGCGATGGTGCGAAAGACCAATGAAATCTAAGCTGGGGTGCTTGCCGCTGTTATCACTTCTAAACGGGACCGGATATGAAACGTCACCGGATATAGAGGCCATAGCTGCCAAAAGATGCACGAGGGTAAACCTAATAATAATAAATAAAAACAAAACAAAGCAAAACAAAAAACAAAATGTGGATATACTATTTAGGAATGGGAAAAATGGGTTTATTAATTCTGTATTCTGCTATAGTTTGAACCGATATTGAAGTATTATAGCAATTTGGAGAGGTGAGGATATGGATGGACTCTTTACATTTTCGAAGGAAAAGATTGGATTCCTTACATAAAACTGACGGATTGGCAAAGTTGATTGAGTGTCCAAACTGATGAGAATGGGATGCAGTATTGAAATTAAAATCTTTATTGGCAACAGCATAAATATGCTGTGACATTCGATCATGGAGCTTTTGCATTGTTTTTCCAACATAAAAACAGGTATTATTATGACACTGAATTGAGTAAACGACATTAGAAATACGTTTAATATCCGGCTGGGATGTGGATGGTTATAGATTACGAATTAAAGTATTAGTACTTTTTGAAGTCAACGAAATATTAAGGGGTCGGAGAATACTTTGGAGTGCGCAAAATAACTGAGGGTGGAAAGGAATTGATATGAAATTGGTCGGTTTGGGCTTGCTATTAGAACTACCTACATAGTGCATACGAATTGCACCACTGAGATGTTTATTTATGAAGAAATTCGGGAAATTATTACTCTGAAGAATTGAACGTGCAGTTTCAATTTCACGGTTAAAATTATCCAGGGTGTTGCATGAGGAAAATGCTCTATTAACGGCCGTATAAATAATGTTAATTTTATTCCCAATTCACTATAGATATGGAGGGCGGAATCCTCCACATAAATGATAACAATTTCCGCAAGGAGAGCGGAAGAGGACAAACCCATGAATAATCCACTATTCTGCCTGTAGTATTGGCCTGCGAATGAAAAAATTTCAATTTAAACAAAGCTTTAATAATAGGTAAAGTATCAGGAAAAAATTTCTTTATATATAAAATTGAAGTGATATTTAGAAATAATGTGATCAAAGGATACGGTAATTAATTCGTACGAAATGGAGGGAAAAGAATGGATTAAAAATATTTGAAACAAAATTTATTCATTATAAAATAGCAAAATACCAACGTGGTAGTTATTAAAAAAACCGAAACAAAACTGTTTAAAGAAACCAATCTCCGTAATTTGCATGAAGACGAGCAGGGGCTACCGAACTTGATTTTTTTTTCTACCTAACATGTACTCAACAATCCATAAAATATGTCAAGTTACCGTATTTCTGTAAGTTTCGTGATGGTGGACGATCCGCGTGGGGCAGGTTTTCTCGGGATTCTCCCGTTTTCCCTGCACTTCTCCCACCACACTTTCTCATCTTTCACTCCATCTGTCCTTATTTCCGTGGGCTAGTATAATAGACCTCCGGTCGCAGTGCTTGGCTTCTCTGCCACCCACATTCACTACATAACATAACATATCAGGTAACCGTATTTCTGTATCTTCATCTAGGATGGAAAGGTAGGAGATAGAAGGTAATGAGATAGAGTAAAAACAGAGAATAGATTAGAAGGACTAGTCCTTTGTCTGACGCCTTAAGTCTGGGGTCATTCCACGTGAAACCAACAAGGCACTCAACCCGACCATCTCAGATTTTGATGAAACTTGGTTTATTTGTAGTCTTTTGTGCGCTGAATTCAAAAATAATTTTTAGAAAATTCTATCTCTTATAGTTTTTTTGCTATATGTATTTCAAAGTCGGAAAATTTCACTTTTTTCTTACGTACGCGCAAAGCTTAAATGTGCTCTAATTCAAGTTCTGTAAACCCTAGAAGGTTGTTCAATAGCTCATTTTAAAGAAGATTTAATGAGCTTTAATTTGATATCAAACATGAAACATATTGGTGAAAATATTGTTTTTTTTTTGAACAATCAAAAATTTGTTTTTGAAAAATTTTTGAGATAGTGTTTTTTGAAAATTTTGAAAATTATATATATTTTTTATTGTAATCTAGCCAATACACCATAAAAATTTCAAAGTGGGATGACAATCGGATCGGCAGTTATGATAAAAATACTTCACAGTGGTTCAATATTTTTATGCGTTCTGGCATATCGGCTATGGGCAATTTACTACATGCCCAAAAAAGAAATAAATATTATTCCAATCAGTAAGTTAACTATAAATATTATTCAAACATATTTTATTTGCTGTAAGATTATGCATATTAATTAACTAAGAAATAAATAAACTAACTAAAAAAAGAAATAAATATTATTCCAATCAGTAAGTTAACTATAAATATTATTCAAACATATATTTTATTTGCTATAAGATTATGCATATTAATTAATTAACAAAATTTAAAATAACTTACCCATTTTAGCATTAGAAATTTTTACACTCAAACGTAAGTGACGTTTAACAACATGTTCAAACACATATACTGTACTTGCATTTGTGGAAACCGTTCCAAATTCCTCTTTAGCAAAGAAAAAATCAGATTCAACAGACACATTAAATAGGTACAAAGAAAAATCTTAGTTAAAAAAAATTCCAAAGTTCACCTACTATCAAGATTTAACACACCTTAATCACCATTAACACACCTTAATCACTATTTTTTTAACTTTTTCAGTTTAAAAAGCAGCTTTTTTGTTTTTTACTTTTACAACACAAACTGCAAGATTATATAATCTGACAGAGTTTGAAGGTACAAAAGCAACAAAAAGTCAAAATATGTATTTCAAAGTCGGGAAATTTTCTGACTTTGAAACACATATAGCCAGGGCCGTTGCGTGGGCGGGGCAACCGGGGCGATCGCCCTGGGCGTCGCGGCAACGGCAAAAGGAGATTCCTTTTTTTTTTGGTTGTTGAATTGGAGATGCCGTTTTTTTGGTTGTAGAATTGGAGATTGAGGGGGCGACTGATGAAATCTTGTCTAGGGAGCCGCGGCAACGGCAACGGCAACAAGAGATTCCGTTTTTTTTTTGGTTGTTGAATTGGAGATTGAGGGGGCACCTGACAAAATCTTGCCCCGGACGCCAACAAACCACGCGACGGCCCTGCTGGTACTGCCCCGAGTCATATCGCGGAAAAACCAGACATTCATGAAACACTTAGCTTGTCCTTTTCTTACACTCAACATCAAATTTTCAGAACTGAAAACTTATAAACAACCCTTTAAGAATTGCTATAAAGTAAGTATAAAACTATTTATTTTTTTTTGTTTTTTATGTTTAGTTGTAAATATAAGAAACCTACGTTTTTGATTTTATCTTTAATCCGTGGAATCAATTTTCTTTTTTTGATTCTATTTTCTTTTCTTTTTCAAATCCACAAATGCGTTTTTTTTGTTTTGTTTTTTTCTTCTTCTTCACATTTAACATCTAAAGGTGAGGAAAATAAAAAAAGAAAAATGAATGTGGAATTAATCAATAAAAAAGAAAATGAAGATCGGTAAAAATTAAAACTGAGTTTTTTTATATTTACAACAAAATACAAAAAAGACAAATAGTTCATTTTTTACCTGTTCGCATTTTTCGTATGATGACTGACTAGTTTTAAAAACTTAATAATTCTTATAGGCTACATTATCGTTTCG
>JAFIDM010000291.1:0-12148 GCA_023159025.1 Thereuonema tuberculata
AACCAAAGCTTGAAACCGCCCTCCCGCCCTTGAATGCTTACGTAATAATTGAAAGGTCCCTAAGCAGTCTAAATCCAATTTTAACTTCATCAAAGCAGGCGCACGGTACTTCATCGTATTAACGCTTTGTTAAACACAGATATAAATTCATATTCTCGCTTCTAATTTTTTTCTGTGTGAATTTTGTAGCTTTCCCCCTTAAATAAGCACGCCTAGTTTCCAGAAACTTCACTCATCAGTTCAAAATAGAGATATTTCATTTTATGGGAAATGTGTAGTTTTCACTCGCTAATTTGTCAGTGAGGATCCCCACGAGAGAACCTTCAAATACAAGAATTAGATCATCTCTTGTAGAAAAAGAGACGTGCCTAGTTTCAAGATTAATTCACCGCTACAATAGTTAACATTCAAAAACTCGCTTATAACCCTAGAAAACATATTCAAAATAAAAACGAAGAAAACTTAGAAAGCAACAATTTTTTTTGGTTTCTGACATTCTCAAAATTTGTTAAATTTCACCGTCTGGAAGTTACGCAGTCACCAACTTCTTACTGAAAGAAATCGATCTGCTGGGCCAATGACTTTTGCCTTAACGTTAGATGTTGCATACATGAGCAGTTAGGAAGGGGAAACAGAATTGAATATCTTCGAAAGTCCACGGCATGTTGCTTTGGGGATTTTGCATTCTCGGGAGAACTTTATTAAATACAGCAGGGAATAGGTAAATGCACGGAGGAAGGGGGACTGATCTATATGTAAATCGATGTATTTGATAAAGAAATATTTTTTCTATTTTTTTTAAAGAAATTTTAAATACAGGATGATTCAAAACATCGCATCTTAACTTCAACACAGCTTTCTGAAGCCATTACAAGTCAAAAGGTCTAGATCAATGTTATGCAACCTGGGATAAGCGCACACCCTACGAGAAGATTTCTAAAGGGGTAAGTGAAAAAAAAAATCTTTCAAAAGATCGTACCAGAGTATTAAGTCAAGCGCAGCAAGCGCAAGCGTCCAGAAACAAACTCAAACATCTCAGTAACAAGTTAGAACCACATTAATTAATAACTGATAAAATATTTGACAGATTAATTTTGATTTGCTAAAACCTTTGTTTATTTAATAATTTTTATTTGATAAGAAATAAGTAATAGTTATTTGTAAAATTGAAACTTATTGTTTAATTATTAAAAAATATTAAACTTAAATTATGTTATATTAACTTAAACATATACTTAAATATATATTATATTACGACGTATTATTTATTGATTAAATTTGTTACGTTATTTTATTCATTATTTATTTTTATTGATTATTTTTGTAATTATTTTAAAACAGTGTATTAACTGTATTTATAATTTGTATATTTCTATAGTATTCCAGAATCCAGAGAATATTACAACTTCGTTGTAACGCCATCTGGCGAGAAATTTTTCCACTATAACCTCTCGTAGCTTCACAGAGAAAGAAGACGGGAAAGCCTGTAGTCAGAAAGATCATTAGAGTGAATCAGTTTTATCTCCTTGAAGTTTTCGCAATTTCTGTTTATTTATTTCAACAACTACGTGACAAAAAGGAAGTGAATTATGTAGTTTATTTTAGATGTTTACCCTAAGCCCCAGGAGTTTATTTGTATATAGGTAAATTAAATAATTTGAATTATGCACCATTGAATCTTGAGGGTACCAAAGTTAATGATAAATTGTATCTGAAGATACGCCAACAACGACAATAAGAAAGATTGAATACCACTGGTGTACATGAAGACACTTCTATTTCGTTAAATGTAGGATTTACACGAATTTATAAAAAATAACCAATAATAAATATAATGAACAAAAATAATGAAAAACAGTTAAAAAAAACAAAGAAATACGAAACATCAAGAATACCATCTACGCGAGGGAATTCATGAATTTCACCGTTGTGTAACCATGAATCCTTAACAGGAACTTACACAAAGAAAACAAGTTCTACAAATAAACAATTTCATTTATTACAGATTAATAGACAGACATTTTGAACTTTATTTTTCTTTGATAAAAGTTGATTTTAATAAGTGAAGATAATTGGTAGTGCTTAAATGAGAAAATAGTAGTTAGCATACCAAATATTCGAATATTCGTGCTAATAAGGGATGTGCGTGACCTCGAACACTGAGAACTGCACGAAAATGTGCTTAGAATATAAATTGCTCATCCTAAAAACAGTGGTATGAATCATTCCCATGCAAAACTCAGCTGTTGTCTGTTAGGGCAAATCCGATGGTGGCATGTTGTACCTGCACTAACAAGTACTTAATCTCAAACTATTACCACCGAAGACAACCATGTATTGCCAACCTCTTGATGTGTACTTCTTTAGGCAATATAAGCTCTCCATGAGAAGGATCGTTGATTTTGTAAGACTATAATGTGAAAAACCACAAGTAAAGTTACACGATCGTCATTTCATCATCAGACTTCACTCTGTGCTATACAATCCACTTTCTGCACCGAAATACATGTCTATGTTACAATATCCTTGGCAAAAGGCCAGGTGATGACATTGGCATACCAATATCCTTGTTTGAAAATGTAATTAGTGTGACTTTTGATATTGGACTGCTTCAATGCGGAAGTTATGTTGAATGTGAAAAAGTGGCTTTAGTCAGATGTGCATATTGTTCTGTTCCACTTTACTTTGACCACTTCATTGAAATCCCACACCTGCACTTTCAATAGTTGTGCAACACTATCAGGTCAGTAGAAAAAGTTTGTTGCTCAGATAGCGTAATTATTCTAAGCAGATGGAAATATAGCAATATAATCACGACATTGAAATATGTGTGTTTTTGGTCCTATTATATCGATATTTTGTTTCTTCGTGTTACCAAAGTTCCTCTCTTGGACCTTCAATAGATGATCATTCAAATGTCTCATGGTAAGACGTGCAGATTTTCATGAGAATGACTCATACTACTGCTTTTGGCTTTTGGCATGAGCTATTTATATTCTAAGCACATTTTCGTACGGTTCTCAGCGATCGAGGTCACGCACTTCCCTTGTACGATCAAATATAATAGTCTAAGCTTTCTTTTGGCTTTTCACAGCTTGCTGTGATTTAATTACGTAGATCGGTTTAACGAGAGTCTATAAATTTTTATTGCTTATTTTTCATCTTCAGTTTATTTCAACATTAGTACGGATACAGAGTAACATCTCCAAAATTGCATCTTTCTTAGACCATTTCAGAGCGTCACTAGATTAACGCTTTTTAGCTTATCCAAACTTATTTAATTGTACATGAAAATCGTAGGTATTATCTTCTAATAGTTAAACTAAATACTTGTAAAGATAATAATTGCGTTTGTGCTATCCCTTGCAAGAGGCGTGAGCTCCTTTATATTGGGAAAAACCCTGAGACCCTTACATGTTAAGAAAAATGATTCTAGGCAGGCTATTAAAAAGATCATAAATAATACAACACTGCTATACATATATGTAAAACGGATCAATGTATTGGTTTTGGTAACAAATTAACCATTACAGTGACTATTTAAGAAGTTCATTGAATCCGTTTCGATCATTAAAAAAAGATCATATAATGTATCTATCTATATCTATGGTATCTATGGAGGCAATATAAGATTATAATTTTTTCCTTCCTCCTCTCCTTTCCTTTCTCGCTTAATAATTTAACTCGGCCATATTATGATTGAATGATGGTTAATCAATCAAAAAATTCATTATAAACTGAATTTTCATCATTGGGTGCCTTTAGTATGAAAACTCCCTTACAAAAAGGTCATAAGTTTCTCCATACTGAGAATGATTATTGTAAACTAGTGGTCGAAACATAATACGACGTTTCATGTATGCAAATCTATTTTTAAATTGTTAATGTACTGTTTTGATGTTATTTATTTTTAAATAAGAAGATTGGCGCACGTAAAATTTATATTTTATAAAATATTTAAGTGTCAGCTTTCTACGATAAAACGTTTTTTAAGAAGGTTTGATGATTAAACTTTAGATTATGGTACCCCAATGACTGTCCGATAGCCGGCGGCCGTCGCACTGTTTTGAACATAATGTGAAATGAACAATTAACTAGTAGAAAGTAGAATGCTTACTACAAAATAGTTTTGCACGATCTTTTACTAGAAAAACTAACCCTCATCTGGCTAACTGCATCTTGAGATAATAGTATGCAGCAAGTCACCATATGGCATACTGCAGCCATTGGGGATACCGTAATCTAAAATTTAATTTCCTTGATCACCTTACAACTGGCGCCTCAAATTGTCTACGTGATTCAAGTAAACTTTAGTTCGATCAGTGTATTAACCCCGAACTACACTCAACGAATTACTCCTATGATAATCAGTAAAGTTTTCATAAAATACGTATTTAACAGTATCAATTACATTAATTAAAAACATATAATTTATCTCTGACTCTCATTCCTAACGATATAACAATAATCTTCGGCTTTTATAAACAGTATTTCATTAAGCTACGATTATTTAATTTGCTGTGAAGCTTCAATTCAGTAAAATCGGATTTGAGTAATAGCCCTTGCGGCGTGTTTATGATTTGCGGTTTACTTGTACTGACACAGCACTCATCACTTGAAGCAGCAATGATGTTTCAATTGCAATGAAAGTTTATGCTAATTTTGGGATTATTAGACCTCTGTAGCGAATATTAAACTTTCTTTGCATTACACTCAGCTATGAATAATGGGCGAATCCAATTAGTGAGATATAGGGACATCGAAACAGTCTGTCTTTGGGTATGAAATTTCCAAAAATTGCTCAGTGAATCCTTTAAATATGCGTTTTTATTCTTATTTTTCTTGTTAATTTTGTACCATGCACGTTAAATTTTGCCATTATGAATATTAAAATGTTTATAACTTTATGTTCTTTTTTCTTGTGATTAAAATGTAAAATACTTAATAATAGCAGATAAAAAGGGAAAAGAGATATCAGTTGTGTACATGTAGAACGAGGACAGTGCAGTTTATGCATCGATAATTAAAAAAAAAAAGTATTTCGAAAAATAAACGTACGCTTTACGACAATAATTGTAGAACCTAATATGTACTATTGGGGTAGGCCTATACTTAAAAAGAAATAAAATATTTTTGAAAATATTCTTTTTGCTTGAACAGTTCCAAAAAAGGCCAGATACAAACAATTTAATGTTTTCAATATTTTTAAATAGTTTGTGATTCTGGCCTTTTTTGGAACTATTCTATTAATTTTACACACATAAAAATCTGCATTTTTTTGCTTGTAGAACAAAACAGACAAAATATATCAGTAAACCAACAGAATAGACTAGGAAATACTAGATATATTAATAACAAATACAAATATAGTTAGATTACAAAGACAGATTTATCAACTGTCGTAACAATACATGCTGAGTTTCAGTAAGATACATTCAATGATTCAAAACATTATTAGAAGACGAAGAGACCGCGATTAAAAGAATTAAAAAACTAGAATTGCATTTAATTACAAAAACAAAACAATTAAGAATTTAAAACAGTTAAGAAACAATTAAGAATTCTAATATGAAATAAATGAAGTTAATTATATAAATTTTAATAGTTTATTAGCATTTTCAACCTTGTTTTGTATGAACGTGTTTTGCTCATGAGATCACTCAGTCCGTGTATTTGTTTCTTTGTGTCCTTGTGTGAATTGTAGTATGTTCCAAAAAACATTTGAACTGCTTATTGAATCTTATTGTATTATTCATACTTGAGTACTAGGGACAAATTAATTTTTTAATTTGAATCTTTCTAATTGGTTGAAATTAGCGTGAAAAAAGAAAACTAAAGCATTATAACCTCCATTTTTAAACAATGGAATTAAATTCAATTTCTATTAATATTTCACTGCCATCAACAATGTGAATTAATCCATAGTTGGATAGGATTAAAAGTTATTTAGACAACTTAAGTAAAACGGATTTAATTATTTTTAATCACAAAACGGAAAATTTCTTTTAAGCAGATATTAGAATTCGAAAACAAAAATAATATAAATGAAAAGTTTTCGTTTTGCTGCTCTGACAATTTAGAAAAAAAATTCAGAAAGAAGTTTAAAGTAAAAGTAAGCTTTAAATTCTTAAAAACTTCTTGTTTTATATTGAGAATGAAAAACACAATGTGAAAGAGCTTTGCATTTTACTCACTAGGTGGAGCTGCTTTCCATGGCAACAAAGAACTGACGAAGTGCGATGTCTTCTGTATCCTGAATTCTGAAAGAAATAACATCTTTGAGGAAAGTAGATTTTAAGTCCTTTCACTACCTTCTTTAGGGTTTCTTTTGCAATATTAAATGCAGACGTAATTTGTTTCTCCCAAAAAGCATTTATCTGTGGAAACCCTATCTGTCAATTCTGGAAGCTTCTAAGTTGTTTAGGGTATCAAGTACCTTTCTAAATGATAATCTTTATAACGATAAATAAATGGGAAAAATCAATAATCCCCTCACGGTTTCGTGGTTTCGCATTTAATGGCAGTCAAATTGGAAGCATAAGCGAGCAGGGAACCGCAGTGATATTCCATTACTAAAAGCGCCCTCAAACTAATAGAAGAGAAGGTTAATTTGTAATCAACAAATGAGCATCTTTTGAGGGAAGACATTGTAATTTTAAGAAAATTTTTTAGTTAAGCAAGAAGTGCTTAAGAACTTAAGGCCTACTTTCTTGAATATTATTTCTTAATTATTTTTTTTTTTTTTGAAAAGTCGTAAAAACGACAAAAAAAACAAAAAGCCAACGTAGGTTTTCAAATTATAATACAGTAGAACCTCATTACAACGGAGTAATAGGGGCTGAAGGTTGTCCGTTTTAATGAAAGTCCGGTTAATAACAAATAATTCATATAGAGGTGTAATGCAGCAGCGTGTACATCAATGAAAGTACAATAGTTAGCTATAAAAAGTGTTTATCATATATCAAATAAAAAATAGCCTTCAACGTAATTAGTTGAATTTAAAAAGATGTGTACAAAATATACACTGCATTAATCTTTACAACAAGAAGGTCCTGGTTCATGTTGATTGCTTACATTCATTAGTTTGAAAAAAATAATTTATTTTCTGCTGGGTTTGTTCGATCGATGCATAATCGCTTGCTTGGAAATGTAAAACTCGTCAGATAAAAATTAGCATCCTTTCCTTCCTTTTATCGAATTTGGCCAACTAGGGACAAAGTCAGGGCGAGGCTAGTGAAATTCAAGAAAGGGGGGGACGAGAATTATACCCCGTCCAGGATAACCCTGAGATAGTAAGTCCCAGGTGGGAAACGGACGAAACACAGAAGAAGAAAGAAACAGCCATACCACTACCGGGATTCGAACCCGGGTACTGGCGCATCGGCCACAACGGCAGGCCGCCGGCTAAACCGCACGGCCACGCCAGCACGGTTTAGCATCCTTTATTATTATTACAAATTTTTTAAAACTGTCCGTTATAAGCGACGTCCGTTATAATAGGGTCCGTTATAATGAAGTTCTACTGCACATATACCGAATTGAAACAGTACAAACTTCCCATTTTCTAATTTTTATAAAATGATAATGAAATGTAATAATTAACATCTTGATAATGAAATGTCTTTTGAGTCAAGCTGAGACCTTGGAACAGCTGTTTCGAGCTTATTAGCTTCTCATCAGCCAAGGTTACTCAGTCAGTGCGAGACCCAAAAGGCGTACGAGGGGAAGCGAAATCATTCTTCAGATGGCAAATGACTTATTGTCTTTAGTACTTGAGTAAAGACAACAAAATAAAAAAAAAACAACAACAATATATTAGAAATCAAACCCTTGGGCACCTAAACGCTGAACACAAAAGAAATTAGACAAGAAACATAAAAAAAATAAATAAAGAATAATAATTTTAAGAAGAAAAAAAAAAACCCTCTAACGGGTGAACAAAAGAAACCAATTCGTAATAAAATTTTGAGTCAAGCTTCGACCTTGGGACAGCTGTTTCGAGCTTATTAGGCTCTCATCAGCCAAGGCTACTCAGCCAATATATTGCTGCTTTTTATTTTGTTTCCTTTGTTCTTGAGAGGTCATTTGCCATCTGAAGAGTAAAGTCCTAATTTTTATAAAAAGTTAAATCCGTATTACTTGAGTTGTTTAAAGCCAATTAATTTTAATAATATCAAACCACATGCAAATTTTTGGATGAAAGATTTAATTTACATTAATTCAATGAGATATTAATCTAAATAGGATATAAATTCATCGTTTAGTATCTAATGTTTTCTTTGGGAATTTTTTTGTCTCCTGCATGTTCTGATTTCTCGAGAAAGACCCATTTGGAAAAGAATTTCAAATATAAAAGTTAGTCGTCTTCAGTCCTTAAATAGGCATACTAACTTTCAAGAGGATCTATCAGTCGGTTTAGAAGTTATTAGTGGATGGTCGGATCTTAATACCCAATGACGATTATAAAAGAAATTAAAAAACTTCATAATGGAATTGTTCAACGGAAAATACAAAAGACCTTAAATAACTTCATATTTATAGAAAAATCCGTTCAGAGATTCAAAATAGTTGAAACATACAGACCAGATGACCACACCAGCCTTTCTTTCACAGAAATACCCTTAATCTTTTTAAAGAATAATTACGATATGTAGGGTCATAATAAAGTTATCAAATAATATCAGTCAATGGAGTAATTCACAACAATAGATTTTAAAAATAAACAACAATGGGTGAGGCGAAGGGTTACTAAGTGACGCCCCAGAACACTGCTTGACGCTGTTTTGGCGATCATCAGCTGGAAGTAGTCACCAATAAACAG
The DNA here is from genome assembly GCA_023159025.1 of Thereuonema tuberculata. NCBI lineage: Eukaryota > Metazoa > Arthropoda > Chilopoda > Scutigeromorpha > Scutigeridae > Thereuonema > Thereuonema tuberculata. The sequence continues at coordinate 8,822 of JAFIDM010000291.1, forward strand.
CGAGGTCTCAATACAGAGGTTAACGGGAATAACAACAGAAAAGAAAATGGTTGCTCCAAAACTAAAAAAAAAAAGGACAATTTATTTATTATTATTTATTTATTGTCCTGTTTTATAATTTTGGAGATACCATTTTTATTTCTATTAGGTTTTAAGATCATTTGAAATGTAAAGAATTTGTCAGATATCAAATACATTACTACTCTGTCACTTGAACGGAAATTCGATTTTCTCTTTCTGTGTGAATCTTCTTTGCTATGAGGTATTTATTTTAAGTCTCATGTTTGAAACCAGCATTGTCCATTTATATGTTCGCAAGTATCGAGACAATTCTTTAGAAATTTTATTTTCAGTGCAATAAAAACAAAAATGACGGAAGTTGTTCGCGTGTTAAAAGTTGTTCGCGTGATTAGGAAGCACTGTTCTAAACAGATCGGAATAGTAAAGTTATGAGAATTTCTGTTATCGTCCCGCATATTTTTCGACAGGGATATGCAAGGATTTTTTTCTTTCAAATCCAAAGGCCACATCATCTCATGTCCATTAATAAGCATACAAAGTTTCAAGAACATCAATTCATTGAAAAGCTACCAGAGGAACACAAACACACATGCTGACTTTATGACACACATGAAAGCAAGCTTAAGTATTCTAGATTTCAAACTGTCTTTGGAATGGCTTACATCAATGTTTCCAAAGTGGGCGATGCCGTCCCGTGGGGGGCGCAGGAACGATCCGGGGGTCGGTAATAGCATAGTTGTAGGACTTAGGTAAAAATGCAGATACATAAAAGAAAGCAAATTTATCACTGCGTTTTTGTGTTTGTTTGCTTAAAGAAGGTAGATTTTGGTAAGGGGGGGGGGGGCAGCTGAGTAATTTTCTTTTTCTGAAAAGAGGGCATTAGGACAAATCAGTTTGAGAACCTAAGGCTTACATGGAAAAAGAATGACAAATGATTAAAAATATGCATGAAAAAACATTAATACAATTGGTAATTAAATAGTGGAAGGATACCATATACAGACAAAGAAATAACACGCGAAATGCCATCGTTTACACATTATTCTTAATGTTAGCCTCGTTGGTTACCTAAACCAAGATAAATAATTTAGATTTCTTTAGTCTTGTTTCTAAAGCGCCGCTAGTGTTAAACGATTTTTGAGCATCAAGCTCTCGTTAGGGTTTATCAGTAGTTAAATCGCTGATGAGTCGTCAAATTTTAGCGGCGTGAATCTGGTCCGTCAAATCATCGGTCAATTTCCATCAGTTTACCTTTTCCAAGATGGTTGACGTCGGCTAATATTGAAATCGACTGCTCTGATTTTTGACGATGAATTAGATGCACAAAGTCCGAAAATAACATTAAATACATTTATTACGGCACAAATTCAAAGTAAAAGTTGGAAAAAAAAATAATTAAAAAATGAAAATAACAATTTAAATACAATAAAATCCGACGTACGTTTCGGAACCCCTATTTCCTAGGTTCCATTATCAAGAAAATTAGGACCTCCCTACCTTTAAAAAGAAGTCATCCCTTGTTGGAAGTCGTTGAGAAAATGAAGGAACATGATGCTTCCTAGAATCTCGGTTATAATGCTCTCCCTGGTGGGCGAATAGCGAAACAGTTACTGGAAGTAGTCGTCTGCTTTTTTTTTTTTATTAATAGCCAACACTGCTTTTGTGCAGTGGGCCTAACCAAACCCCAGATCCTCAAAGAAATTCACCATAAAATTGAAAAAGCATGTGATATGGGCTTTATCCCAAAAAATAAAACAAATCAATGCCTTGCATTGAATAATTCTCTTCCATCCTTTAGGGGACTCCCGAAAATACATAAAAATAAAGAAGGATCACTTTATAAGATCAGAACCATCATTAATTGCAAAAACCAAGCTATAACCATCGTTTCCAAGTTGATCGAAAAGAATATCAAAATCTTCAATTATCGTTCCAAGTTTTCTATCGACAATCGGGAACCATTAATTGAATATTTAAGAAACAACCAAGTCTTTCCTAATACACGGATGGTATCCTTGGATATCGTTAACCTGTGTACGTCACTCACACCCACTTTGGTTACTCAAGCGATATGGTTTTGCTATAACCATGATAGTGACTATAACAAGGAACGTTCTCTCTTCAACATAAAAGGGCTTTTGCAACTAGTTGACTTGATCTTTCACTTACAGTACTTTGTCTTTAACGAGCGATACTACTTACAGGTGTCTGGCACATTTATGGGCTTACCCTCTTCAGCGACCCTCGCTGAAGTTGTTTTGAATTACATTGAACATCTGATAATGTCCATCGATAATGTTTATCACAACGTGCATTTTTTGTGTCGTTATGTTGACGACACTTTTCTCGTTGTTAACGATCATTATGTCGATAATATTCTCCAGGACTTTAATAGTGCAAATGATAAAATACAATATACATTGGATACAGATAACGAGGATTTCATTCCTTTTTTAGATGTCGGCATTCGGAAACATAAACTAGAATATGAAACGTCGGTTTTTCGTAAGCCGACTGATGCACTCATCACCATCAATTTTCACAGTTCACTACCGGAAGGTTATAAAAGAAACTCGGTATTTATGGCCCTTGACAGAGCATATAGAATTTGTTCTAACAACACTATTTTAGTGAAAGAACTAAACAACATTAAACAGATTTTTCTGTCCAATGAGTTTCCTGAACATATCCTGGACCGCTATTTTCGTAGATTTAAGAGGTTCAAACGATTTAATGTAAGTAGAATTGCACCTAGCGACTCAATGATGGGACAGGGCCAAAAAAAACACCCATATTAGATTAAATAGATACGTATCAATCAAATACGATGAGTTCATGATTAAAAAGATCCAACCTATCTTGAAAGCCGTCGGTATAGGAAAAGCCTGTAAACCAGGGAACAGCCTAGATTCATTCCTCAATAGAAAAAAGAAATCACGTAATAAGGACACCATATTCGAAACGAAAGGAACCATATACGGTACCCGATGTAAGTCCTCTAGTACTAGTGATAACCAATGCCTATACATTGGAAATTCTAAAAGGGAATTGGGAGTCCGTGTGAAAGAACACGAAAATGCAATAAAGGCAAGAAACTTGAAATATAGTACAGTGACTCACTGCCAGAAAACAAGCCACTCCCTCGATACCGACAACGTTGAGATTCTTGGTGTAAGAAAAATAAAATACTTACGTGAATTCTTCGAATCCGGGATGATCAGGGTCCTAGAAAGTTACAATCAGGATTTGTCGACAACCAATGTATTAGAATATGGTTTATAAAAACAACGACGCACCCCCCCCCCA
>JAFIDM010000788.1:0-14261 GCA_023159025.1 Thereuonema tuberculata
TAATCGTTGAGACCTATACCTCCAGCGCCCACAAGGGCCTGCAAGGTCTGTATAAAGTAGGATCCTTTAACTTTTAATATTGGAATTAGAATTATAACATATACATAATAACCTCAATAAATTATAATATCTTCAAAACCATAATCGTATCGATTTTAACTAAAACTCTTTCAACTTTTAGATAAGTAAGTATTTGGAATTTATCTTGAAAACAAAGTTGAAGACATTTGAGTTCCAGAAAATTCAATACTTCAGAAGATTTAAGGGGAAATAGTTATCTATCATTAAATTATTTTTGAAAGATGATTAATAATTTTTATTTTGATTATTGTGCTTTATTTTGGCAATCGTTTTTCCACACTTTGATTGTATATTTAATTTATTTTGGCCTAAAACTGGCTTACAGAGATGTTGTACTTTTCTTTAACAATTCATGTCAAAGATATTTAAAATAGGATGTCGTCTATTTGCCTGCAATTAGCAACAGAATTTTGCAATTTTTTTTGCAACTTCATATACTTTTGTATTCAGTAGAGATTATAATCTAAAAATATTTTGACATTTTTACGTGTGTGACTCAATTAATGATAAAATATGAAACAACAAAGACACATTTAAAATTATAAAAAGGTTATACTAAAAATACATAGATGGTAAAAATACATATATAATCTAAAAATACACACAGATTTTTACATTATTGAGTTAAAAAAAAATACAAGCAATGTTTTACAAAAAAATTAAACTCATGAACTGTATATTACAAAAAAATGTTCAATCCTTTCATTAATAATTTCATTAATAACTTCTTTACTTGAAATCTAAATAAGTAAAGTAATTTTGTCAGTGTAGTTTTGATTATTTCTATTTCTATTTCTATTCTAGTTTTGATTATATTATTTTGATTATTGTAATAGAAATTGTTATTTGAAGAAATACGCTCTTATTCAAATTGTGAGATAAACTTATTAGTCTGATTGCAAGTGTACATCCGTGGGATTTTTGATGATACAAGCATGGGAGTGGTATCAATCTCTTCGTTATAACATGGAGAATCAGTATTTGGATGGTGGACAGTAGCCACTAGTGGCAGATTAATCTTATACTCAAAAAACAAAATGGCCGCCGCTGTGCCGTACATGATACTGGATTTTCATGTTTATCTCGTAAAATACAATATTTATGACAAAATGACCTATTACTAAAAGTATTTAGTATTAAATTCTACACAAAACATGTTCTTAGGGTATTTCGTGTAGGGCTAACCTTTATCATAGAAATTCGGCTTTGAAATGAAGAATTTATGATTTTGTTTTCCAAAAAGTGCAAAGAGTGTTGTTTTTTTTTTTTTTATTTGTAAATATATAAATGTTAAGTTTACAATTGAATTACATAATCTAAGACATTATTCGACTTCAAAGTTAATACAAAGACCAAATATATGTCTACTGTATTTTACTAAACAACAGTTTATCAATTACAATCTCCATCATAAATCTCGTCTTCACTTTCTATAGCTGATTCGTTGCATTCATCTAAGTCTTCCGTATCCTTTAGAGTTTTCACAAAGTTCTGGATCACCTTCACATCTACATATTTCTGTGCACTTTAGTCCATACATGCGACAGGTGCATGGTGGACAACAGCGACCTAGGGAGCATGTGCAACTACAAAGCTCTGCCATAAGGTCTGGAACACAAGGCAAGGTGCACGCAATTGGTTCAAACCGTCCTCCATCGTACGTCCATCCGAAGCTGAGTGGTGAATTCCAAATTGTGATTTGAGGAAATCGCCTTTAGGCTAAAACCAGAACATCTGTGTCTGGCGAATAAACGTGCGTTGTTCTGTATCCTTGTTGTGATATGTATACTCCGTGAAGTATGATTTTTGTATCTGCTTCTTCCTGTGTGGTACGAAGGCTTGACACATCTATTCCATCTGATGATGCAGCTTGATCTCGCCAACTAACTATATATTTCTTGCTATTGCTCACTCCCCATTGTAATATGTAACTAGAGAGAAACTCTGTAAGCTCGTCTTTGTTTTTATTATGAGCAAGCAAATTCTTCATTGAAGTTTTTCTAACTATCATTTCAGATGTTATTTTGTAACGCATTTGATCACTGCCCAGTTGCCGAATGCGTCTCATTTCATTTTTTAATGAATCCTCCTTATACGTGTCAAACACAATATGTACTGAATTGTATGCATTGAATTTGTCACCAATCCACTTGCTTAAGTGTATTCCTAGATCACGACATGTTTTTACTGTGTTAGGTTTATTGTAAGTGTGCAGTAGAGCCATTCCATCAATTATAACCGCGATTTTGTCCGATCCGTGTGAGTAATCTGTTGGATGTGATAGTGGTGAACTGCTGTCAATCTGTTCTTCATTTGATGGCAATGACTCCAAAATCGCTGCAAGTTTGGATTTGTTGGAACAGTGATGCATTTTCCCATCACTAGCAAACAATGATTTTGGGAGGGGTGAAAAATCGTAATTGCTTAGATTGAACTTTATGTCAATATCATCTCTGCTACGAGATGCAATCAATAGCCTAGACATAAGTGAGAGATGTTTTCATAGATACAATTTTGTCTTTAAGGATAACTTTAACCTTTTTTTCTGACGCTTTACAAGTTTTTGTGGAATATTTCTTCATTGTAGACCGAAATTTTGTTTTGTAGCTATTTATACGCTCTGCCATGAAAGATTCCTGCAACTTTTTACCCACTTCTGCTATGTTACTTACAAAATCTTGCACGTCCTTCTGGAACACTCTTTGAGTAAGAATGTGGGTCAGTTGTTGGTTCTTACACTGAAAAGGGTTGGTAGAATTTTTAAATGCATCTTTCAGTTTCAAGACATTGCGATCCTGGCGTTTTTGGGCACTATCTAGAAGCCCGTGGTGATTTGTCTGTCCAACAGTTTTCATCCCAAGCAACATTTCCGTCTCATTTGAAATTCTGTTCAGTTCGGGATTTACAAAGAAGAAACGATTTCTGGCATTATCTTTTTGTGTAATACCTACCAGTCCTCCTTGCATTTTCAATTTTCGGTTTTGGTGCTCTAAGGCTTCATCTGCACCTAGGGCACAGAAGGATACAACATTACGATTGACAACCCATTTTCCCTCTATGAAGTTTTTCCAGATATCTGGATCTGTTAATTGAATGCATCCATCTCAGCAAGATACAGTGAAATCATCCGTGCATAATTTAGTCTATTAAGGGCAAAGAAATATTTCAGAAAGTCATGAAGAGAAGCCTGGCTGAGATTCCAATCAGATGTTCTAACAGATCTGATAAAGCACAACATAGATTGTACCATATCCATATATGAACATGCCATCTTGAAGACTGGTTCCATTGATTTCCTAGAACTCACAAATCTTTTAATTTCTTCAAGTATCCTATTTTCTTTAATGAAATAGATTACTGCATCATGTTTTTGTTTAATATTGGTTTCATTCTTCGATTGTAAACTCACTGCCAGTTCATCTATAGAGGCTGTAACAAGGCAATTTTTCCCGGGTGTTCCTTGTCAAATTCTTCTAGAAGAAGAATATTTAATGTGGCTGTAGTAGTTAAATGGGCTTCAATAGCTCTCCTTATGTGTCTTCCCTCTATTACTTGTTTCATAGTCACCGAGGAGTACAAATTGCATTCCACCCACAGCTCTGGTATTCCACTTCCACACATGAACTCACCAATTGTTCTAAGTTGAGCTGTTATTATATGCAGCTCTCCAGGCTTAAATATTCATTTGCCTTTGCAATCTTCTTTTGCCATTTCAAGCTGCTTTAAAGGTTTATAAATTGCCATGTCAGCTGTAACAACGACTTTGTTTGTCGTTTTATTTATGGATTCGTTAAGTTTTTCGAGTTGCCTCATAACTGTTAACTGAGCAGAACTATTAGTTGGAGGCTCTGGAATTACTGGCAGCAAGGAAACTCTGGAAACACATTTCACATCTCCTAAATAGCTGTTATACCCAATCCATGTGGGAGAGGAGATAGATATATCATTACCATTCAATATGGATCTTAGTAATAGGAACCAAACACTGTCAAAACATATTGCTTTCTGAAGTAAGTCACGATATTGTTGGACAATATTGGAAACGACAGGTTCTTGACAACATGTATTCCAGTTCGTAGGTTTTGTACAAGAAAGGATTTTTGGTAAGGCATCTTCAAGAGATGGTAATGGCAAATTATTTGATGAGGTCAATGATATTGGAGCATGTCGATCAGACTCTTTTACATCTTGGTAAACAGTTACAGCCGTCCCTTGAAATGTCCTTCTTCCGTCAATGGTGTCTTCACAAAAGTCAATATTGTCCATAGTACAATGAATAAACCTGTCAATAACCAAATCTGGTGGTATGTACGCGCCATCATTGCTGATGATCCTATTAACCACACTTTTTGCAATATCTGTTTCAATTCTCAGGACTCTTGAGTAATCAATACTGCACCAGACGTTATGCATGAGTTTGATCAAAGACTTGCGTCGTGTTGTATTATGAATGGTTAAGCCACAAGCCACTTGAAGAGGTAACAAGTTTCTTGTAAGTATCACTAGATGGCTGAGATACTAGTTTCTCAGACGATGATGAGGTACAGAGGAGACAACTAGGATTATTGGTTGTATTCCTTTTCTTCGCCAAACTACACTGATATGCCTCTGTTGTGGCTCAATAAAATAGGATTGAAAAAAGACACTTACTCAGAGTATCGAACCCCAAAAACACACTGCTTTCTGGAAATCCGAGTCTCCATGCACTCAAAGAAAAATGATGTCTCTCCCGTCTTTTCCCCTAATGTCCAAAGTCCAACATCACTTGGACAACAATTTAGCCTCGCAGCCATGTCCCATTCTAATCCCACCTATTAAGCCACAACATTACATGTACAAAGTTACAAAAAGGTGATATTGGTGAGTAATATTAGAGATTTCAAGCATCTGAGTTAATTTTATATTCACAAAATCAACAAAACAAAATCATAAATTCTTCATTTCAAAGCCGAATTTCTATGATAAAGGTTAGCCCTACACAAAATACCCTAAGAACATGTTTTGTGTAGAATTTAATACTAAATACTTTTAGTAATAGGTCATTTTGTCATAAATATTGTATTTTACGAGATAAACATGAAAATCCAGTATCATGTACGGCACAGCGGCGGCCATTTTGTTTTTTGAGTATAAGATTAATCTGCCACTAGTGGCTATTGTCCACCATCCAAATACTGATTCTCCACGTTATAACGAAGAGATTGATACCACTCCCATGCTTGTATCATCGAAAATCCCACGGGACATAGATTTTTGTACACTTGCAAACCGACTATATGTTTAATACTTAAATTTATTTCCATATCTTTATCTAAATGCTGAACATCAATTTAAGTCAATAAGGAAAATATTCATAAACTCAGGAAAAACTTCATTTCGTTGATTACATCAGTTGGTTGTAATGATAGTTAAATGTGTTTTTGTTTATGCTGGAGCAGTTACAGCTGTATCTATAATAGGCCTATATACAAATTCATGTTTGTGAAAAATGCAACACCACGAAGGAAACATGCAAATGAAGTGACACTTACAGGGAATGTAAAGCAGGGTATGATATACATACGATTAAAATTTGGGAATAATTGCGTATGCCTAGACTCAGCAGCGCCCTCTGAACAGTCGTTTATTTCTCTTTTATAGACGAGAATTCATTCAGTGAATCGAAATGATCTAGAACAATTCTCAGTTGGGGCACAATTTACTAAATGAAAGCGATAACTAAGTGAAGGATCTATTTACTTCATTTCAAGAAACGATTAATGAAATGCTGGTAGAATTGCTTCAAAAAATTTTATAATGACAGCGGCTACTTTCCAAAAATCTTTAAACTTTGGCAAATAATTGGAAATCAAATTAATCATAAGTTTGTTTTTTCCTTTTTTGAAACCAAACAGTTTGGTTAGTATTTTAAATATACTGGATAATATTTGAAATTATTTTATTGTTTGTTATAGTAAATAATTGATGTTTAAAACAGAGGCGTAGCGTGGGTTTCAGCAGCTCGGGGTGTAGGCCAAATTCGCCGCCTGTTTTAGCTATGAAAGCCTGTAGTCAAACTCGTTCGAGCTTGAAGTCCTGCTCGTTAATTTCGGTTAGTACAGACGGTGATGCCAGTCGCTAGAGCGAGCGAGATGACTACACTCACTTAAATAAAGGGGATTCCGTCACAGATTAAATAATAAAAACGCTCATTTTAATCTGTCCGAATTATAGGTGCGACAAACATATGAAAAGAAATGGTTAAAATTTTCAGTTCAGATTACAAGATATTATTATTATTTATTGTGCAGTTTTGCCTCCCCAAAAAATTGTCGCTCCACCGCCCCCGCCACGCTACGCCACTGGTTTAAAATGTATACTAACGATGATATCTGTTAAAAAAATTGTGAATTGTAAGTTACTAAAATAAAAAAAAAAATCAAAATTAAAATTGTGAAAACTGCATTTTTATCAGAGGTGATTTACATTGTTATGTGCCGCGAACGTACCTTCAATTGCATTAAATGACTATTTTTTTTTATACAGGGTGGCCGGGAAATTCCCGTACTCCCTGTTATGTTATTAGTATATTAAGTGGTATGGGAACTCCCCGGCCACCCTGTTTATTGATTTAATATTTTATTAATATTTTACGACATCGGAAGTCCGCGAATATAACAGAAAACAACATTTCATTTATTATATAAATTCTTCACAACACATTATCTTTAAAAAATCTTCTATATTCGTGATACTTCGCATTCTTTATAATTATAATGTATTTTGGTAGTAATGTGGCATTATTGATGTATTACCTTACCTTTGTTTTTTACAAATAATGTACTGTAAAATTCTATCATTGTCATGAATTCTGTATATTAGGGAATGAGTTTTTAAAGCTTATCCCTAACGTCCGATGAAGCATTCTTGATAAAAGAATGCGAAATATCACAAATATAGAAGATTTTTTAAAGATAATGTGTTGTGAAGAATTTATATAATACTTACGTGAAACTCAAAAATTTTAAACATTTCATTTATTTAAAAATACAAATTACATCAAGGAAAATAAAAACTAAAATTAAAAAAAAATTAAAGTTTAAAATTCTAAAATCTATATGCAATACAATATCGAAATCCATTTGTAACAGTCGGAAATCGCAGTTGAGTTGAATATGCAACAATACTCCTGTTGCCTGGCAATGCAGACTTCAGTTATTGGGCAATTCAATTGTTGCCGACGTAGTTAACTAAAAGTGAGTCTTATTAAATTTGTCAGTCTATATGAGTATGTGTGTCAGTGTTGACTTCAAGGTTTTTAGAACTGTGTTATTTTAAAAAACGAAATGTCTGATCCTGCTATTAATAAGCTCTTTAATTACAGTTTAAATAAATAAAATAATTTTGTCAGTATAGTTTGATTATATTCGCACAGATGACTTTTTAAACTAATTATAGTAGAAATTGTCATTGACGAAATACGCATTTGTTTAAGTAGTTCGGTAAGCTTTTGTTGATTTTTTTTTTTTTTTATTCGGCGTAGGGCCATGGGCAGACCCCACGTGTACTTTCATCCTTGTGGATCTATCGCACTAACCCTACAATGGTCAGAAATGGTGAAATTTTTGTTTTCATTTGAAATTTTCACAATTCTTCAGTGCCATAGATGGCGGAAGAGAAAGAGAAGAAGACAAACACAGGAAAGAAAGTAAACATCCAAGCCTACGCCGGGACTCGAACCCAGATGCCGACGCATCGACCTTATGGAAGACCCGCCATCTAATCCACTAGACCACGCTGGCACGGCCCGTTTCTTTTTTAATATACACATTTATTTTCATATCTTTGACTAAATGCTGAAAATAATAATTCAAATCAATAAGGAAAATATGCATTAAAATCAAGGAAAAACTAATTTTATTAATAACATCCGCTGATAGTCAAACAGTTGGTATCTTAAAAACTACGTTGGCTTACGATATATTTTAGAATAATTTTTGATAATTAAAAATATTAAAGATGGCGCTGAGAATTAAGTGAAAAATAAAAATGCTACTAAAATAATTCAGTTTTTAACTATTAATGTTATTTTGTTTTCCTTTCTTAAAGCTTTACAATTGAGCTTAAAGTTGGCTCCATAAAACAGGTTGTGTGATTTTGCCTTGAAATACGGGACATTTTCCCATTTAATTAGAAACATGTGGCAACACACTATACGCTTGGTTAATTACGATAATTAAATAACGTGGAACTACAATGAATATTTATTTTTTGTTCATTCAGGCACATCTACATCTATGAAACTAACTAACATCACAACTGCCTTCAGTATACTTCAAGAATTTTAAAAGTGGATTTATTGAGACGATGTCAAGTCAATTTCACCTTTGCTTTGTGGTGCTGTTCTTTTGTTCAGGAGTAGGTAAGTAGGAATTGTGGTTGTTTCTGTCTTTAGATAATAAAAACAATATTTAAAGATTTAAGTGTTCTCTGCTTAGTTTATGTAATTAACAAGTTAAATTTCAGTATTCTATGAATTTGACTTCGATATAAGTATTTATTTACATAAATTTCTCCAGAAATTTTATCCGATTATTGTAAAAGCTTCAAAAATGAAGTACAAAGTACGTAACGATCAGTTAGTGTTGCCACAATCATTCTCAGCGAAATAGTGGATGTAAATTTTAGTTTATTTTTTTTTTAAGAAGTTATAACGAAAATTTAATTAATTGATTGTCATTAGCAAAGTTCTCTAAATTTCTTAAAAACAAACAAACTATTGTGCTGAGAATGAAATGAAAATAGGTAAATTATTTTAATAGGCTTAAATTATTAAAATAAAGTTTTAAAATGTAAAAATTGATTATTTTTATTTCTGGCTCTTTTTTTCTGTCTTTCTTAAATTTTCTGATTAAACGTAACTTACAATTTTGGTGGGAGAATTGGTAACCCTATGCTCAGTTTTACGCTCAGGGCAGAAGACCAAAATAATTGTAATCATATTTTAAGTTCTTTCACAAATAAACTACTCATCGTATAATAAGGAAGTCCGTCCAGCCGATTTCGGGAATCGTTTATAGAGAATTGGAGAGATGAAGATCAAAATAAACTTTCTATGATGGACCGTTTTTAATGGAATGCATTTCCAAATATAATGCAAATACGTTTAGTTGTTTTAGCGTAATGTACATGAAGTCATCAGATTCGAATTCCAAGACTTCGAATCGTTGACTGAGTATACAAAATCTTATTATTCTTTTTGAATATTGTTATCGCTATTTGTACACATAAAATTAAAATGGCCCTACGGATTTCCTTAAAATAGGTACGTGGTTTATTTATAATTCAATTTAATTTATAGCTACAATTATTTTTGGTCGCCAACTCTCGAAAATGACATTGAAGGCCACTCGCTACCATGACTAAAATTTGATACTATGCTGACTGAATGTCAAACTTAAAATATCAGCTGATTATTTTGGCTCTCCCTCAAGTCCTCAACTCCACACGTTCCGATCGCTGTATGTTCAGTTTTACACAGTATATCTTTATTGAGCATACAAGGGTACTCTATAGATCCCCATTAACCAAATGCCAGACACCCTTTAAAGTTATCCCCTTTAAAATATCCTACTAGATATCCCTTGGGGTGGCGGGAGGTAAGGCTCCAGGAGATTCGTAACCAAAGGACTAATTATTGGAGGACTTCGACTCACGACTTTAATCGCCAGTACCCATTCTAAAGAGACCCCTACAGTGGACTCCGACACGTCTGGAGAAGAATTCAGCGTGGATATAAAATACCAGACTTCCGCCGGGAATTGAGCTGGATTCTCCAGTCCACAGTCAAGTGCTTTTCCTCTTCGTTCTTTGCCTTCTCCAGGAATTCCTTCTGAAATTTCTGAGGAGTATAAGCAGTCATTTTTATCAAAGATTAATCATTGTTATCACTAGTACTAATCACTATCTGAATATATCTTTTCGCGTCATTTACTACCAAATATATCATTGGCAATCAAACGTATTTCTGTTGATGAAACTGTGATTACACTGAACTCTTTAAGGCACCTAATTTAGGATCTTGGTTGTTTGTTTTTTTTTTAATTTTAGCCCGATATATTTAGTAATTTTCGATAACACAGCCATTTTGAAATGGAAAACAATCAAAATTGAGATCAATGAATTTGATGTGGATAGAACTGAATTCTTGATGTTGCTTGTTCAAATGTTTTATTTTTTTTATTTTTTTTAATGCCTTTAAATTGCCCAGTTCTTATACAACAACTAATTTTATGCGATTTTATTTTGGTATTCATCTTCGAATGAAAGAAGGTACATTGTTTGCAAGATAAACGAAAATTTGTACTTCTAATTGGAATTGTGAACATGTTAGATCAGCTTTGACATATGGCTGAATAAGCTGGATTCAATACCCGGCGAAATCAAATTTTTCCCAGGGAGTTTTTCTCTCAATGGTCCTAAGGTTCACTCAAAACTCTGTGAAATGGGAACAGGTTTTTTTTTTTTTTTTTTTTTTTTTTTTTTTGGGGGTTAACGGAAAAGTGTGTTAAAAGGGAAATGGTTTTTTTTTTTTTTTTTTTTTTTTTTTTGCTGGGGTTAAAGGCGGAAGGGCGTTGAACTGACCACCTGGTTCGAATTCTATCTTTCAAATTTATTGAAATTTGTTGATACCTCTAGTGCACCTAAGGGCCTGCAATGTCTGTAAAAAGAAAGATTCTTTAACTCTAGTATTGGAATTAGAACTATAACACAAATAATATCTTCAAATACCTTTCCGTACTATAGGCATACAAAGAAGAAAATGTGTAATTACAATGCATAAAGGTCAATGTTATAAATGTATGGTCAAAGGTCAAAGTTCAGGATACCAAAAAACCAGAAAGCATTTTTTTTTCTGACTCTAATTAACATTACATCAAAATTGCAAATTGCACTCTTTTGGTTTTCTTTTGGTAACTACTAACTAACAAATAACTGTATGGAAGCCCAGATTTTGAGATTTTTTTATCGCTTTCAAATTCCAATTTTTTTTTACATCTTTGAAAATAATGTTGCTCTAATTAAAGAAAAAAGCTCCTAAAATGAATTTCTTGTAGATTGTACTAAGACCACAAAGTTTGTATTAGAATCAACAACAGGATGAAACCATATCTTTATAATTTAATTGAACGGAAGCATCAAATAAACTAGACGGAATGTAAGTTTCATTATAAAGAAAAGATTTCTAGATGTCTTTTGTGTGACAATTTGCCATTTGGTGAGTTATATGTGAAATAATAACAAGATCACAGTTAACTACCGTAATTTTGCTTATTTTGTCGTTTATTTCAACATTTTAAGAAAACGACATTTAATTGGATGAATAATTAGAAAAATTCGCTGATAATAAAAATACTGCATAAGCGAACGGATATCGATAAACCTTTAATTACTTAATTACCTTAGTTAATTCTGTATTTCAAGGTTCACTATTCTGTATTTCAAGGTTCACTATTTCCTATATTAATCATAAGGAAAATCCGGTTTCCTGAGTTCAAAACCACAACATCAGTGTTTACAGTAATGGTATTGCTAAAATTGTTAATAGCTCATGTAATTACATGAATTTCGATCATAAGCAACGAATTATGATTTATAATTGTAAATATTTAATGGCATTCAGTTGATAATAAAAAATGCCTTTGCTCTTGGAAACAGTAGCAACGTCAGATGCAGGAGCTATAATCATTCTTTAAAATACGCCAGATATGTAATATATTCAACTGCTTTTACGAATAACGATTTTTTCTTTAATAATGTTAGTTAATTATGAGCCACGGACTGGACGACCTGTGTAAGAAGGCAACTGTGGAGAGCAGCTTTTGAAAAGGTCCTCAAAAACGACTGAAACAGGCTGATCTGAATCAGATGTCTAAATTATTAATGACAAAACAAAATTCTCAGGATACAATTACGTAAGCAACCGTAAAAGATTCATATTTAGAAATTGATTTTTGGAAGAGAGTATCAGGGAAGACAAGCTTTTGCATCCTTTTTCGTAATAAATTTGGAAATAATAAAGTTTTTCTTGTCAAGTTAAAGTTTGGCGATAAAAAATATATATAACTGATATAATCAGTGCCCTACACGAAACTCATGATACGAATCTTAAAATTTGTGCCATGTTTTTAATATTAATAACTGTGGATTACTGAAATTGAAATTACCTATCTCAAGCAATATAGAGACTGTTTTTATCTTTTACAGAAAGTAGATAATGTATAATAATCCATATATAATGTACGAAGATGAAAGCTTCATAACCATAACCAATCATAGCAGAACTAGTAACAAATTAACTTACCAGAAAACTAATAATGAAGAGGATATTAAAACAAAAACCAAAGTTGTACATGCCATCCTATGCAATGTCTGCAATAAGAGATATAATGGTTATCCCTTAATAAAAGATTGAAACAGCACCAGTTCAATTACAATAATAAAGATGAATTTAAGTCCATTTTATATCAGCATAGCATAAACAACCCATACCCCAACTTTGACAATATCCAGATAATAGACCAAGCCCCCAACACTCTCCCTCACATTGAGTGTGTCTTGGCACATAGCTCATGGTTAATGGTAGGGGTGTTGGCTATCAAACACTGTCATAAAAAACTATTTAAGTGCACCTTATCCAAACCAGCAGCACAGTTGAATGTAGCCTACTGGTTAGGCTCAAACGTTCTGATTTTTAATTTTTTTATCCATGAGGAAAAATTGTAGACCTGTAATTTGGATTTGATACATACAATTTGGGATACGTTCAGCTTTAACTTTGAGAATCTCCCCAATCAAATTGAATTTCAAAACCATATGTTAAAAATGAAATTCAACAACCTGTAACAGATACTTGATCTGATGGGAAAGGAAGCAAATTTTATAGTTTAATTCGCGTTAAACTACTAAAGCCTATCATATTTGTCTTGAAAAGAGGATGTCAGATAGGAAGGATTATTGTAGCAATGGAAAAATAGAGGACACTCCAAAGGATTAATATTAACACATTTAAAAACATGTTTTAAAAGCTTTGTTACTTAGAAAAATTTTTGAAAATGTCCAAAGTCTTACAAAGATAATCCAGGATGAATACTGTGCTAATTAAAACAATTTTTTTCTTGTTATTATTGATACAGTTATTTATAGGAAGCATATATCTTCAAGGCAAAGGAAAGATTTTCCAAAGATCTAAGAAAGGCAAGATTTGTCCTTGTATTAGATTTTTTTTTACGCTGCAGGAATGAAGATAGAGCACACATTGTCAAAATAAAGATGATTTGTCGCAAAGCTAGAATCGTATCCTAAAAAAAAGTTTCCACGTTTATAATCTTCCTTTTTTTTAACACATCAACTACACAATAAAATTTGTGATACATCTTACCTTATGTTTTATTTCATTCTTTCACATTGCTGATTCCAACAAAACTCGCTAATTTTCAAAATTATAGAAAATAATTATTGTGTAGGAGACAGAAGCAATAAAATTAAGACGATTTCGGAATAAGATTGATTCCGAAATATCTACTTAATATAAAACCGAATGAAAACAATTTTTCATTTTTGTAGTTTTTAAGAAAATTAGAAATTTAGTTGGCACTCTTTGTGCAATCATCCTTATAAAATAAGAAAAATGGCGGTCTTTGAACTAATCTGTCATCTTTAAAATAGCAAAATACCCTGAATTAAAATTGAAAGTATACTTTTTTTTATGTTATATTGCTACCGACCGTTTGGGACTCGGTCAGTGGCGGGGGATAACGGAATGCGACGAGAGCCAGAGCTTTAAATCCAAAGTGTCTTTTATTAAATAATAGTCAGTGAAGTGATACAGATAAATTCGAATAACGAAAATGTCCTTCGGATAGGTTGACTTCTCCTAGTCTTCTGACGCTCAGCGGACGTCTCAGGATTCTTCCGGGGCCAGGTACTGTGATGCCGGCGTCGGTTGTCTTCCACGATGCCTTTCGAACGTTTGGCGGTCGCCTCAGGGTTCTACCGGGAACGGATGCTCGGATTGGGCGTCGGTTGTCTTCCACGATGCCTTTCGAACGTTTGGCGGTCGCCTCAGGGTTCTACCGGGAACGGATGCTCGGATTGGGCGTCGGTTGTCTTCCACGATGCCTTTCGAACGTTTGGCGGTC
>JAFIDM010000789.1:1786-14258 GCA_023159025.1 Thereuonema tuberculata
GTTGATGAAATGATGATGAAAATGAAGAATGATAATGTTGATGAAATTATGAATGATATTAATGAAAATGATGATGAAAATGATACAAAAATCCTCCTAATCTCTTTCTCCACGCGCTCTGTCACTACAACGTATGTAGCGTCGCTACCACCACTCCCAACCAAATAAGAACTTGTGAGGCACCCCAAGAAATATTGATCGACAACACACATTCATCTACAAGACCAAGAAACCGATCAATATCCCAAGACCCGATAGATGTTTGTGCCTTTATTTCTTGGACCCTTATAAGAAATAGAATAACCATTAGAAAGAATGTCTCCCATAAGTCCAACCCCTCCTCCAAGCGGTGGGAGACTGGCAACGGCATAAAGTAGGGGACTGCCTGTAGGGGTGAAGTACAGTGGGGACTTCGTGGGCCCCGGGACCGTTACGGTAGCTGTGAAGGCTCTACGGGAACCCCGAAAAGTGACGGCTGACGGGGCCATGGTGAAGCTACGATAGGCCTAGCAAGCCAGTAGTGGATTTTTGTTTGCTTTCAAAACAGGAACTAGCCTCGGAAAGGACAGATGCAGACGACGACCCGGAATGTACAAACGGACTACGAATTTTACAAATGGATTACGAAAGAGTGAGAATGGGAAAATGACAAATTTAAGAATTGGGACGCTGAATATACTTACTTTGAATGGGAAGGTAGATGAACTGATTACAGTGATGGAGGAGAGGAATATAGACATCTTTGGACTCAGTGAGTCAAAATGGAAGGGAAAGGGAGAGAAGGATTTGAGGTCGGGATACAAACTTTTCTGGAAAGGGAACGACAGGACAGCAAGAAATGGAGTAGCTATCATAGTAAACGACAGAGTAAAAAATTTAGTTGAAGAGGTGATATATCTGTCAGAACGGATGATTAGTAACAAAATTAAAAATGGTAATGAGATGGTACAAGTAGCGCAAATTTATGCTCCCCAAGTAGGCTGCTCCAAAGAAGAAAAAGAAAGTTTTGAAGAACTTATGGAAATAAATATTGAAAAATGCAACATTATAATGGGAGATTTTAACGCACAAGTGGGAAAGGATAGAAAGGGGTATGAGAGAGTTCTAGGCGCCTTCGGATGGGGAGACAGAAATGTGGAGGGAGCAAACTTGTTGGATTTGTGTCAAAGGAACGGATTACGAATGGGAAACAGCAGATTTAAGAAGAGAGAAAATCATATGATTACAAGGTATAGCTGGGATGGAGTAACTAAGAGTGTAATCGACTACATTATTACTGATGAAGGTTGGGGAGAAAAATTAAAGAATGTTAAAGTGATCCCAAGCGTTGCAATGGATGGCGATCATAGACTATTGGTAGGGGATCTTCAGATACGACCGATGAAATTGAGAACAATGAAGTCAGTTAAAAGAATTAAGATATGGAAGTTGAATAAGGAAGAAGTTAAACAAGATTTTAAAGAACTGATAACGACAGGATTGCCAAGAGAGGGAACTGCAGGAGTTGAAGAAGAATGGTCAAAGTTCAAGATCGCTTTTGTCGAGGCAGCAGAAAAAGTATGTGGGAGAACTTCAGGAAGGGCTAACCAGAAGGCAAAGCGAAGTGAATGGTGGAACGAGAATACAGTAAAAGCTGTGAGGGAAAAGAACAAAGCATGGAGAGAATTGTGGAAAAGCAGGAAAATAAAGGATGGAGAGGAGATAATAAAGAAAGGCTTATATGAGAACAAGAAAAAGGAGTGCAGAAGAATAATACGGGAAGAGAAAGAGAAAGCATGGGACGAATTCACAAAGAAACTGGAAGAAGATGTAGAAGGGAACAAAAAACTTCTATACAGAATGATCAGAAATAAGAGAAAACCAACTGAAGGGGCTTCAATTTTGGAAACAGAAGAGGGAAATCCAATTGAGACAGCTGCGGAGATAAGGAAGTTGTGGGAGAGCTATTTTAAAAACCTTTTGAACAACAAAGAACAAGAAAATGAGCACGCCAAGGGAATCCAAGTGGAGATAAGTAAAGGTGAAAGGTCAAAAGGAAACCCACCATCATGGCAAGAATTGGAAGAGGCAGTAAAAGTAATGAAAAATAATAAGGCAGGTGGACCGGATGAAGTTACTATAGATATGGTGAAAGCTGCAGGACCGGTGGGAGTACAATGGTTGTATAGAGTGATGAGGACAGTTTGGGAGGAAGGCACAGTACCTGAAGATTGGGGAAAAGGAGAAGTGATACCGATCTTCAAGAAGGGGAACAGGAGACTGTGTAAGAATTATAGAGGAATCACCTTGATGAGCCAATGCGCTAAAGTGTTCGAAAGAATTCTCCTGAACAGAATGAAAACTAAGTGTGAGAGATTGTTAGGTGAAGAACAACATGGGTTCCGGCCAGGGAGAAGTACAATCGATTTGATTTTTTCAGTGAGACCGATGGTGGAAAAGAAGTGGGAATTTGGGAAGAAAGTGTATATGGTGTTCATCGACATAAAAAAGGCCTACGATATGGTGAACAGGAAATACATATGGCAAAGTCTAGAGGAACTGGGAGTGGATCCATACATAGTGAACTGGATAAGAGAAATATATAGGGTGAACCGATGTAGAGTAAGAACCACAGAAGGGCCAACTGGTTGGTTTGAAATCCAGAGAGGATTAAAGCAGGGGAGTGTTTTGTCGCCAATGCTGTTCAATATAATAATGGAATGGGTAGGAAGAAAGGTTAAGGAAAACTTACAAAAACAGAGTAAAGACACAAAGCATATGATCTTCGCAGATGACATTGTAATATGGGGTGAGAAAATTGTTGACGTACAGAGGGAATTGGATGAATGGACTCTACAACTGAAACTAGTGGATCTTGAAGTTAGCGAAGAGAAAAGTGAAGTGATGGTGGTAGGACGGGACAAAAACCTGGAAAGGGATATCTGCATAAACAAAGGGCATTGAAGATCACAGATAGTTTTACTTACCTAGGGACCGAAATAACAAGTGATGGTAGAGTGGAGCATGAAATCACAAGACGGTTGGAGAAAGGGGGAAAGCTATACCAGGGAGTGAACACCTGATATGGGATAAGAAAGTCCCAAGGAAGGCAAAAGAAATAATCTATAAAATGTATTACGTGCCTATAGTCACCTATGCAGCGGAGACATGGGTGATGAATGCTAGAGACTGGAGTAGACTTCAAGCTGGGGAGATGAAGTTTCTTAGAGGTATAGTAGGGAAGACTCGATTAGATAGAATGAGAAATGAGGATATCCGGGAGGAGTTGGGGGTAAAAAGTTTGAGGGAAAAGGTGGAAGAGGGAAGGCTGAGGTGGTTCGGGCACGTGAAAAGAATGGAAGATGGTAGGACTCCTAAGGTGTGGCATGAGTTAAAAGAAGGAGGGAAGAGACCAAGAGGGAGACCGCGTAAGCGATGGCTGGATGATGTGAAGCACAGCCTAGAAGAGAGAGGCATCCCATGGGAAAGAATATGTAGAGAAGAGGCTTGGAAGAACAGGGAGAGGTGGAGAGGCCTAGTTAATTCCTAGACCCACAGTTGGTGGAACGGGAAAGGATATGTATGTATGTATTAGAAAGAATATTGGTTGGTTTTTAATAGGGTTCTTATATGTCAGCATTAATGTTAGTTAGGTAATCCTATTCCTTATGAGGGCTGTGCTCACGATTAATTGTGTGCTCAAATTTTAAACCTTTATAGAAATTGACGTGAATTGCAACAATGGTACCAACAATGTAAGTTTCAATTGAAATCTTCCGTTATCATTGTCATTGTTTTAACAAAGTAATAATTCAATTTAAGTTTTAACAATTAAAATTGCTTTTTTTTTAGCATATAGGGGAAGATGTTGTACCTTTGACCACCCTTGATTGTGATGTCAACCGTGAGCATACGTTAAAAGCTTTTCTGTTTAATGTGTAATATTCCCACTATTTGCGCCTTTAAACCTTCAGTAGCAGTTGCAAGCAGTGAAAAATGTTTTTATAATTCCATCACCGAAAAGTAAGTATTTTGCAAGTGAATGTTTCTTTAATAAAAATGTTTGTTTTCGTTTGATTATTATTTTAACAAGAATGAGTAATACATCTATGCCTATAGATTCATTGTTAGGACTTTTTAATATGACTGTATTAACCTCAAAATTGTAGCATGGCGTGAAACGTAAGTTCGATTGATGTTGTAACTTTCACCACAGCAGGGTGTTATTCCTCTGACCAAGTCAAAGGTACAACATTACTTAATAATATGAAAATGTTTTTACTTACAGTCATTTTAACATTATGTTAGATTGAAATTTAAATATTTTTTGCGAAATTTTTATTTTTTTACCAAATCTTATCCAAAGATAGTAAACAATCGATTTTTTGTCCACGACTTTGAGTCTGATGTTGAATATTCATCAGGGGAAAGTGTTTTCGATCTTTCAGATGAATGCCATGAGTTGGAGAAGGATTAATTCCAACTTTGAAAAAGAAGATTTAGTTGAAGAAAGTTATGTCCTTGTCAAGCTGACAAAAAAAAAATCAAGAAATACTTTGTGACCCAAATGAAGGAAGCAGCATGTGATTATTTTAAGTTAAATATTTGAAAAAACTACCGAAGATGGCAAAATTCATCCAAGAAAATAAACAGCTCTGTGGCGTAGAACTGTAGATATTGTGGCCAGGCTACCAAATCCAACCACACCTGGCGGCACAGCCAGCTCGACTAAAAGAATGTCTTATCTTTTGGAGTTGATTTTTCATTGTGTAATTAGAGTAAACGGGCAGAAGTAGGCTACTTAAGCCATTAGAATTTATTTCATGTTTTATTATTCTACTTTGAATTGCATATATTTGCCAAATGTATACAGTTCTGAATAAAAATGTTAATTAAATAACTTGTATCTAACTGTCAGTTTCTACTACCACCTTGTCAAAGGTATAATACCCTCCGGTCAAAGGTACAACACGTAGTTGTACCTTTGACCACACGGTATAGTTTTTTTTTGTAAAATAAAAATAAAATACTTATACTCAAAATATAACATATAAAACACATGCAGTTGATGGCAAGATGAGTGAAGATCACATGTATTCATTCAGGTAAAGATTTACTTGAGTACAAAAAATTAGAAAATTCATTTAGTGAAAACTGGTCAAAGGTACAACACCTTCCCCTACTATCTGACCAGTTCAAAAATTTGTGAACTTTATGAAAAAAAAAACTTTTATAGTTTCTGATTTTTGTAATCATTACCTTAACATGTCCAACCGTTTCAAATAATCATAAAGTACTGCCACGGTTATCAATACATTTCTTCATTGATTTATTTGGATAATGTCTATATTAAGTTGCGTACTGCATTAAAAGAGAAAACTAAAAAACAAATGTATATAATTTGGTGCTAATGCATAAATTTAAGGGCGACCCATAATAACAAAAAAGAAATTAAAAAATAATTGTAAAAGAAAGTACATTAACGTAAAGAAAAATTAGAAAAATAAGAAGAAAAGAAATAGACATATGGTTTAGAACCATCAACCGTCAGTGTTTGACCACGAGATCTTAAGCATCAAGATACAGCTGACAACTGAAATAAGATGGTTGCATTTCTAACATTTAATATAATAGAGGTAATCTAAAGGAAACAATGCTAAATATCTGAGTCATTAACAGTTCATTTTGTAGCGACCCATTTGGGAGCTATTGCGATAGGGACAAAATATTGGGTGACTAATGCGTTTGTCCTGTCCGTTCGTGTCTTTTCCCTCCTAACGACTCATGAACGGAAGGTCGGATCGTTTAACAGATTGCACCATCGTGTTCAGAGACCCAAACAACGTAGGAATGGGCATTTTTAGGGGACAAGTCCCCCCCCCCCCAAAGAAAAACAACAACAACAATTAGCTTGTTTTTTGTTTTTCTTTATATTTTTTTCTTTATTTTCTTATGGGAATATTCTGATATAAAAACAAACTTCCACTACACCATCACAACTTCAATACTTATATAGATTTGAATTGTGGTTAAGTAATGGGTTGCTGTTTTTTTAATCATTGACTTTTAACAATACCTATTCCCTTTCTAATTTTACTTTCTCATCTACAATTTCCCTAAATTTTTAATTTTAATGCTGTTTTGTACTCTTATAGTCTGTTCTTCTTTATATTGTTTATTACTACGGTTATTATTTATTATTTTCACCAAGGATAGTGTACATTTCCGTCCATGTAACAAAACTGATGGCCCAACGTTGACAGGAAACCGTTGGAATTGGAGTATCCAACATTGGCCCAATGAGGTTGTGCCAATTTTGGGCCAACGCAGTCATATCAAAATTGATCCAAAACAACATTGATGTTTGTAAATAGCCACATACATCACCAAAGGATTTTTTCTAGATTCTTTATATCACAGAACTAGCAATGTCTTATACCAGCAAAATTCAAGTCAAATGAAAAAAATACACAGCAATTAAAGACACAGACATTTAAACTCGCTTATTAAAGTCCATTGCACAGTAAAACCTGTGGAGAATTTTGATTGATTGAAATTCTATTTATTATTATTTATTTTTTTGCTTCGAAATATTTTCCTTTGCTAGATTAAAATAAGGAATATAATTTTTGTGCTGCAATATGAATTTTTATTGTGTATGAATTAGTAAAGTCAAAAAAGAATATATTATACGCAATCAGGTGATTGATTAAAAAAGCGAGGTGAACTGTCACGAGAGTAACAGTAGACGTGGTCAGTTCGAGTTGGTAGCGAATCGAGAAGGTGCGCAAGGCAGGGCTCTCGCGTCTGAGGCGAGAAGGCTGATGGAACTTTCCAAGTCAGACAACTTTCAGGGGAGCAGAGCTGCTCCGTTCTTCGAGTGGAAGAATTGCCGTTTCGAATCAAAGGAATTCAACGCAGTGACTGAAAGTGTGCATCATCACAAACTGTGAGTTAAATTTATTCTATTATAATTTCGTGAATGGAACGAAGTGATAACTAAAGTTTTGGTAACATTATTCGATTGAAGAAAAGTAAAAGTGTTGAAGTCACATGATTACGACTTGGAGATTTGCCAAGAGGATTTGAGAAAGATTACTCGAGTTAAGGAAGTGATTAACAAACAGTTAATATGATAAATTATTACGTTTGTGAAGTTGTATGAATTAAAGAAAATAATTCAAGGAATTATTTTCGCACCTAAAGGAATTGAAATTAAACTCAAAAAGTGTTCCAAGATAGTGAATTTTATAGTGAATGCCAGATAGTGAATTATTACACCATAAAATTAAATTAATGCATTTGAATTTAATTTATGCAAATAATAATTAGAGTGATTAATAGTGATAAAGTTATCACATGAGGAAAATAGAATTATTGTGATGAATGTGTTAAGTGTGCCACTAATGAGCAACCGAGAATATAATATATAAAATATAAATGAAATCGAGCAAATACTAATTTTATGAAGTGATAAAGAAATTAATATACAAGTGAAAAGACAGTGAATTATTTTAAGTGCTTTAGAGTGACAATTCAGTTAGTGCAACAAGAGAAATAATTTGCAAATGAGAATTACCCCAGCTATGGCATTGTTTAATTGTGAATCAAACAATGCGTTACATTCTTCTGAATGACTGAACTTTATTCGATTAATGAACAATTAAGAATTTACAATTTACTACGCAAGAAGCGTGTAACTGACCAGTGTACATAATTGTAAATAAAAAAAAAAAATATTCTGCTCTGCATTCAATTTTTAAACCAACTTTAATGCAAAACCCCGTTTATCAGAGCCCCGATTATCCGAGTTTCCGCTTTAACCGAGCTATCAAATATTTCTAGGACTTTTTTTGGTTCTACATTTTCCATTTTTAAAACTATCGAAAAAAATTGTGAACTTGATTTCACCAATCAACGAAGAGGATAAACGTGACTGGATAAACGATGACGAACAACAAGACATTACAGATGAAATGATCGTCAATAAGGAAAATGAATCTAGCGATGATAATGATGAAGACAGTGACGATGAAAATCGACACATGAAAATCTCCCATACAGACGGACTAAAAGCTATCGAAAGTGCTTTTGAATATATAGAACAACAAGAAGAAGCGACACCAGCAATCCTGTTATCCTTAAAAAACTGGCAAATCATTGCTGCAGAAAAACGCCAAAGTAACGTAAAACAAAAAAACAATTAAGGACTTTTTTAAGTAAAAGAACTCTTTAATTATCGTAACAATATGAATTGCATGTGGTATATCTGTATAACTTTTATATTTGTTAAAATATACATTTAAACCAACACGATTTATTTTATTGACAATTTTCGCTTAATCGAGTTTTTCGGTTATCCGAGTTAGCCTTGGTCCACATTAACTCGGATAATCGGAACTCTAATGTATTTACAAATATAATGTTGTTTGGAATCAGTGTAGCACATTTTTTGTGTTTTTGTGAATTTCTGTGTTTCATAGTATAGGAAAAAAGCATTGCATCAAACTGGCAAAACTTAGCGCAATTAAATGGAAACCAGTAACTTTTTCTGACAAATCTGCTCGTTTTGTAAATGAAAGTTCATTTAATTTCACATATGATCAGACTAGCTTACTTCAGAAAGGACTTAAATTTGGTGTTGGTAAAGAAAAGCTTAACATTTACAGAGTTGCAACCAATATAGAATCGAAGGTGAGATTTCATGATAATCATGACAAGAGAAAAGAAGTTAGAAGAAAGATTGGCATGGAACTTAATAAATTCAAACAAACTAAATTCACACAGTGTATTTTAAATCCCAGAGATAACTTGGCACTAAGGGAATTGATAGACATTTCAAGAAATAAAGGAATTAAATTTGTTAATGCTGATAAAGGTGGGGCGGTCGTAGCTTTGGATTCTAATCAGTACATTGAAATGTGCAACAGATTCCTTCTGGATACGGAAGGTATTGTTAAGTCTAAAGTTAATGAGCATTTAACATGCTTTAGAATGAATAAATGTATTAGACAATTGGCAGAAGATGGTACGATCGAAGATGACCAATCAGATGATATTATTGCTCTTAATAAAAAGCTTCCCGCCTTCCGTGGGTTGCCTAAAGTCCACAAAGATAAAGTAGATGGTGTCTACAAAGTACGACCCATAATAGCATGTAGAGGTTCTGCTATCATGGGGGTGTCTAAACTTTTAGTTAATGAGTTAAAGAAATTAAATTATATGTCCAAATTTTGTGTGAACAATAATATTAATTTTCTAAATAGGTTAAGAGAATTTCAATGTGATGCTGATTCCTTCATGGTTTCTTTTGATGTTGTTGGGTTACACACAGCGCTGTCACTTAATCTGATCAATGAAGCCATAGAATATGTTTTTAATTTAAATATTGATGATTACTGCAGGAAAGGTCTCACGGACGTTGGTAAAATACAAAGATTGGTTGGCACTATTTTCAAATTGCAATGGTTTATTTTTAATGGTGATGTTTACTTGCAAACTAAAGGTATATTCATGGGTCTCTCATCCTCGGCCATTCTGGCTGAAATTGTTATGAATTTCATTGAGGTACAACTATGGAACATTGACTTAATTAGTCTACATACAAAGTTCATGTGTAGGTACGTGGACGATACATTTATAATTTTAGATAGAAACGAGTTAGACAACATTCTGGAAGTTTTTAATCAGATACATAACGATATCCAGTTCACTTCCGAAACAGAGATGAATGGCAAAATTATATCTAAGGAAATTCATGGAGACTTTATTAATAAAAACAATGAAATGCTACAACACAGAAATTTCAGTGACTAATGCACTACAATACAACTTAATGTAACCATTTACTATTCGTTTTGAGTGTTCATACAATAATGTTGCGTAATATCTTTGTTTAATTGGAAACAATAACTGTACACTATTGTATTATTGCTTTATACTTGTTTGTTGAAATTCTTATCTGGCTTCGTTATTATGTTCGAAGCCATGGAGTTTTTTCTTTAATTATATTTTCATCTGAAGACGAGGACTACGATCCTTGAAACATGTTATGAAGTTTATATAATGAAGTATTTGATTTTATTTATTATATGTGTTTGGTCCTTTTTTTAATATAAATGAACTATTATGATTTTTTTATAAAATCTTGTCCATAAAAAAACATTAGTTCTTAGTAATCCTCAAAATCAACTCCCATTCCAGTAATTATTATTTATCCAAACTTTCTTACTTTGTGAATATTAAGCGTGTTTGAAAGAGGTTATTGAAAAATTTTGAAAGTCGTATTAGAAAATTGAAGGTACTATAATATGTCCATGTGAATATTAAGCTTTTAATACACCAATTCTAGAAATTCTAGAAATGAAATAAAATGCTGAAAATACTGCTTCAAAGCTTAGCATTACTTTTATTGAAATGAATATTTAATATAGGGCCTATTAAATAGCTTAATGTAAAGTTGCACAAAACTGCTACATATTGGAATAACAATTTTATTAATCAAATTGCTTATCAATCTTGAGTGGCAAGTTGCACAAAACTGCTACATATTGGAATAACAATTTTATTAATCAAATTGCTTATCAATCTTGAGTGGCAAATGTAGAAATGATAACAAATGACTGATTTTAAATTTAAAGAATATTTATACAGAAAACTTAGCAGGGGTTAAACCAGACGTTTACACCAACAGCAGAGCGTGGTTCACGAGATTACAACAATTATAACAATCGCCAAAGCGCCATTTCACTTGCACCGGCTTTTCACTGTTGCGCCTAGATAATACAATTAACACTCCCACTTTATCTAAAAGCAACTTTAAAATAAATATATGTAACATATGTATATATCATGTAAATAGCAACAAGTAAGTTATGCATTAGCAATTTGTAATGAAAATAAATCTCTGATAAAAAAAACTTATTTCTATACAGAACATAACTATCCATTACTTAGTTTTAAAATCCCACTACCATTACATGACATTATGAAATATATTTTTTTATAAAACTGAGCTTTAGGTAATGGTTTTGTGAAAATGTCAGCTAATTGTTGATCAGTTGGAACATATTTAATGTTTATAATATTTTCATTATATTTTTCTCTAATATAATGGTGTTTAATATCAATGTGTTTGGTACCTTTGTGCAGGACTGGATTTCTAATCAGTTTCATAGCACTCTGATTGTCCATGTGAATTGTGGTTGCCTTGCTAACGTTTTCACCAATATCAGTCACAAGTTGTCTAAGCCAAATAACTTCTCTGCATGCTGCTGCTGCTGCAATGTATTCAGCATCAATAGGTGACTGTGATACTGTTGGCTGACGTTGACTTGTCCAAGTCACTGGTCCTCCATTCAACAGGAAGACATATCTAGTGGTTGATTTTCGCGTTTCCAGGTCACCAGCGAAGTCTGCGTCGGCGTATCGAAAAACTTCATTAATTTCTGTTCGTGTGTACTTGATACCGAACTCTTTGGTGTCTTGGAGATAGCGAAGAACACGTTTCGCAGCTTTCCAGTGTGTCTGATTATAATTGTTTAGGTATCGGCTCAGTACTCCCACTGCATACGTAATGTCCGGTCTAGTGATAAGTGCAGCAAACATCAAACTGCCAATTAACGATCTGTAAGGCAGACTGGGATCCGGATCTTCATCCGTAGAAGTAAGCTGGCTGTTAGGAACAAATGGCACAGACAGAGATTTGGCTTCACTCATGTTAAAGTTCTTTAAAATGTTTTCTATATATGCCTTTTGATGGATGAAAATTGAGGCTTCTGTTTCATTAATTGTCATTTCAATGCCAACAAAAATTGATGGTATATTCACCGTTATCTGGAATCTGCTTTGAAGCTTCTCAAATATATCTTCTATGATGTCACAATTTCTACACATGATAAGTCCATCGTCCACGTACAGAATCAATAGAACTGTCTCTTCCTTTATACTTCCTCTGAATACACATTTATCTGCTTCAATAGGCTTGAGACTAGTTTCTGTAAATAGTTGCAAAACTTATCGTGCCAACATCTTGGAGCTTGCTTTAACCCATATAATGACTTCTTTAATTTACAATAGAGTCCTTTTTCTATGTCTAATCCAATAGGCGGTTTCATGAAGATTTCTTCTTGTAAATTTCCATACAAAAAGGCTGTAGTAACATCAAATTGTTTGATCTTGCATTCTTTTGTACAGCTGTTGCAAGAAGTACTCTTATTGAGTCATACCGAACTGTAGGAGAAAATGTTTCTGTATAGTCAATCCCATACTTTTGAGCACATCCTTTTGCACATAATCTCGCTTTAAAACGTTGATGGGTATTATCTGGCGTAGTTTTTATTTTGAATACCATTTGGTGGTTATAGCTATCTTTTCAGATGGTAATAGGATAAGTTCCCAAGTTTCATTTTTTTCTAAAGCTTCCAATTCTTCTCTGATTGCTTTCTCCCACTGTTTCTTGTCAGGGCTTTCCATGGCTTCTTCATAAGATTCT
>JAFIDM010000790.1:0-14258 GCA_023159025.1 Thereuonema tuberculata
TAATGAGGCTTAGGGAAAAGCGATCAATGCTTAATAAGTGTAATTCAGTTAAAAATTAATGAAAATTAGTAAAATCTCGTAGCTTTTGCAATCGTTTAAATAACGCAATCGTTTAGCGCAATTGAATTAGCCCAAGTTGATTGAAAATGAAACTGACAAATGTTTGTTAAGCTACAGAAATTGTTAAGTCAAACGTATTTCTAATGCTGATTTTATATTTTTCTTCGATCCTCAACTTCATTTCTGTTGTTGCTATAAAGATCTATAAAATTATAGATCGGTTTTCATAATTTAAACTTTTTTTCCTTTTTATTTTGTTCGAATATTTTCAATGTATTCCTGTAGATAAGCAATAGCATTTATTTTCAAGATTTGTGTAAAAATATCTACGACTGACAAGTACATTTTTTAATATGTTGACAATATCAAAAGAAAACATTCTTATTAAAAACAACAACCTTAGATGTGATAATTATAATAAGGAAAAGGTCTATACAGGAGAGGTAGAATAACTCCAATGCAAGGGAACAGGTCAGTATGAAAGGGAAAAGAAGCATCAGCGAAAAGAGAGAAATAATCCACTGCACAAAATTTACTGAGAATTTATACTTGAAGGGAAAAATGTTCGATTTACAGATAAGAATAGATTTAGATAACAGAAAAAAAAGCATTAAACAGAAAAGCTGAATTATCCAGAAAAATAATTCTAGTAATTTGACTTAAGTTTTCTTCAAATGAAGAGTTTCAAGTGAAAATTTGCTAAGTTGACGACCCGTGTAAAATCGTTGACATGATCAAGATGAAGATCTATATCAGTGTTTCCCAACCTTTTTTTGTGCTGTGCCCCACCTAAAGTATCTAAAGTATGCTATGCCCACCAAATTAGGTATAACTTCAAAAAAAATAAAAAAAAAAAACAAAAAAAACATTGCTCCATTTTTGAATTGCCCCCCTCAACTATCAAATTGCCCCCTGGTGGGGCGTGCGCCCCACATTGGGAAACAGGGATCTACATTATTTGCCTCAATGAATAGAAACTGAACAGCAATGTATAATGTATGTATGTCAATGTATGTCATGTTAGGTTCTGCTAACGAATAGGTTCTCCACAAAATATTTGATATGGAGGCGGGAGAAAGTTAAATGGTAAACTGAAATTAAAAGCATTTTAAATTCGTATCGTTAACACAGTTAATTTTCTCAAAATCGATTGCTGTTATTGATGCTTTGTTGCTCGTCTCCCTTCCAACAAAATTTGTGGTCTGGATTTGTGACTCTCAGAAATCGCGCGAAAAAATTTCTCAATCTTTCTCCAATTAAAAAAGAAAATGTTTATCAACTTTCGTCTTCCTAGAAGCAATTCGTGTATTTGGGGCAGCGCAAAAAACACCAAAAGCTACCCAGCTTCTGTAATTTGAAGGGCCTGGATCGGAAAAATAAACACAGAATTAGGCAGAAGCAATTGAAAGGACCAGAGCTATCAATTCGTGGTCATTTCGTAATTCCATAATCTGAAATCAATTCCTTCATAACTAAAGAAGTAAGTATCCCATCACAATAAAGATTTGAAACCGTTTTAATTAATTCTGTCATCTTTAATTTTAATTTTCGATTATTTATTATTTTAAAATGAAAAGCCTGTTTTTTTTTTTTTTATTATTTTAACCTTACAGCTTGTTTTTGTTCTCACGATTGGCGTTGTCGTTAATACATTTATATTGTATAAGTGACAAGGGGTTCTCATGTCAGTTTCGTGGTATTGGACGATCTGCGTTGGGAAGGTTTTCTCGGGATTCTTCCATTTCCCTTGCACTATTCCACCATTCTTTCGCGTTTTCTCTGTCTATGGGGAGGGCACAATAGAACCAAACTCGGCTTCCCTGCCACCTACATAAATCTGTTTTTATTAGTTAGAGTAGACAGTAATTTTGTTGTAGTAGCTAAAATATGTTGATTTCTTTAGACATAGCCGAAGAAGATCACAAAGTCTCTGAAACTACAAAATCTTCAGCATTATTTCTTTCAACAGATAGTGTCGCACTAGAAGCGATTTTTATACGAAAACTACATTTAGCAAGTTTTTAATAAAGTAGATTTGTTCTTGTACTAGTTCTTTTAATAATTATAATCAATTGGAACGAGATATCCAATTTTTTTTCTTTTTTTCTTAAGATTAAAACAAGTTTAATTTTCAACAAAACTGCGTGCTCAATTTCTGTTTTTAATTACAAAGTTCATTTGAAACTGATACGACAGTAATTTCCTCTCCATCTCAGGTTTCTCAATTTATTTATTCATTCTGCAATTTTGAAAGTATGTCCCTGTAAGTTTCCGCAATTTAGCAGACCGCTGTAAGTTTCAAATGATCCGCCCTTCATTTCCGTTCTCAGCTTCCGCGTTCTTCATTTCCGTTGACATGTTGTATTGAATTAACATTTCATTAGCATTTACATTGATCAATTAGCACTTAAGCTTATGTCTGTTTTATTATCCTTTGGTGCTGCACAGTGATTACTGGACAGGAATTGATTTAAATAGATATTAACTCAATCCCTGAAGGCCTAATACTTTCATATTGCATCAGAAATTATTTTCAAGCCTTTAAAATGCTTAAGTCTTATAATTCCAAACCCGGATTTCCATTATTCCGCATTATTATTTGACAGATTTGTCTAATGAAGTATACAAAATTGTGAAAGACTGAAAAAAAACCAACTGCTCTTATCTATAAAGGAATGTTTTTCTGTTAACAGAATTCCAATCTAACACAGAAATGGGGAAAACAGATTGTGGAAGACTGCATGAGAGAAGTTGCTGAAACTAAGCTACGAAATAACTAAGATATTATCTCAAAATAACGGAGAAAGGAAACCGAGGCTTACATTGCTTTTTGCCAATGAAAAAGTAGTGAATTGGCAGAGGAAAGCTTTTATTGATTGGTTTGATGTAATGGATCTCTATTTTATAATAGTGGAGGCCATCATGAAAGAAAAGCTACTGAATAACCCCCCCCCCCTCAGCAATCTGAAATGAATAATCCCTTTTCTATCTCCTTTTTTTCGCATTCTCTGTTATTTTTGTCTTTTTCACGAAGTAAAGTAAAAAACAAAAAAGAAGAAAACAGGAAATTCCATCAAGTGAATGTCTTCTGTGTTCCAGATTGCTTCTCGTAATGTTGCTACATTAAAAAAAAATAATAATAATGCCACAGATGAGTCCCCGGGGTTGAAACATTATCTTTTCATTGATTTTTTTTTGTTACTTTCAGTCTTTTTTGTTACTTTCAATTTGTTAAAGACGTCGTAAAGATAAGATGGGTCTTTTTGAAATGAGGTAACATATGAGGTATATGTTTAGCTTCAAGAAAACCTTGATTATTAACTAATTTTATATAATTAACGTTAAGTTATTATATAATCAAGTAATTATAAAAATTATCTGTGCAGCACCTGCATTTTAGCAAATTTTAGTAAATCTTAAAGAGAGAATCAAGTTTTTTTGGGGGGGATATAAAAGTGTTTTTATGTAGATTAGTAAGCACATAGCCGTGCTGGCGTGGCCGTGCGGTCTAGACGGCGGTCTGCCGTTGTGGCCAGTGCGCCAGTTCCTGGGTTCGAATCCCGGTCGTGGCATGGATGTTTCTTTCTTCTTCTGTTTCTCCTTCTGTTCGTTCCCGTTTCTTTACCCTGGCAGTTAGGGTTAAAATGTATCTCCCAACCCGCAGTTGAAAGTCAGCGTGGGAGATTAGACTTTCACCCCCCCACCCCGAGACAGTGAGCTGTCTGGAGGACGCCTTTGTCCTGTAGTGGGCTGTTAAAAGGCTATTAGATAGATAGATAGATAGTAAGCACATCCAATTTAAAGTCAATTTCAAAAATCTACCCAGCATTAACGATTTATTGTGTAGTTGTTTCCGTTTATAGTTACTGTAATCCTGATTATATATTCCAAAGAAAACTTAGTGATTAGCTGTCCTTCGCTTTTATTGCTTCAATATTTCTTGTCATACGAGTTGTGTGTAAAAGTTCAGTAATGTCACAAGAAAAACAACAAAACAGAAGGTAGAGAAGTCATACTATTAATAGGCAAAAAACGGATGCACGGATGTATGTTTGTTTGTCATCAAAGTGGAGAGAGAATATTTTAAAGTATATTTTTAATTTTGTTAGTATATTTTTAATTCTAAAAATACACAAACAAATGTCTTTTTGAAAAAAAAATTAGTTGATTTAATGTTGGTGCATTGTTTAATACTTACTTAAAATGTTATACAAAAAAAATAATAATCTTTAATTATTTTAAATCAATACAAAAATTTTAATTCAAAAAGAAGTAAAAAAAAGAATACTTGAGTAAAAAGAAAATAAAAAATTTTGCATCTATTCATTTATTGAATATAAAAAAAATGAACTACAGTAGAAATAATTCCTACGCCCCTGTAAGGCATTGTGGGGCACTCTCTCATAGGCTCAATTTGGAGGAGCCTATTATTTTAGGGCAGAAGGTTAACTTTTTTCGCCGAAAGTGCCAGGAAAGCATATTGATAATAAAAAAATCAAGAATCCTATAACGATGGTCTTTCGGTCAGCGCTGTGGCGCTATGTAATTGCCATAGCACAAGTTCAGCAAATAAATATAGAAAGAATTCCAGTATTGGTTAAGGTAAATGTTTAAAAGTCAATATCTCCGAAACAAGTCTCCAAGGAAAACTTTATGAACGTTTAAAATTGAATAATAATAATATTTACACACAAAACAGTGTATAAACAGATTTTTGAGAATTAAATAATGCATCAATCAATAAAAAATAGTATTAAAAGTTTTCAGTTCTTTATATTCATCAATCCACTATCAAGAAATGTTCAACAATTATAATCACCATGCTGAAAATGTGACGGAGACATGAGAATGATAGTTTATTTTGAAGGTCTCGGTAATAAATGACAAAATCTGTAAGTAGAATTTGTATTGAATGTACAAATAGCTGCTACAAATAGATCGAATGCAGCAGGGTTTATACATTTTATTTCCTTTTAAAAAATGAGCTTAGAACATCTTTTTCAATCTTGTGTTTTTGAAAAATTGCACGGTATTTCAAAAATGCGGAATTTGTTTTACTTCCATGGATATTTCACGGGTTGCAACTAGTTACCTTTATTGGCCTTCGAAGTATTCTCCATCGTACCCAACACATTTTGACAGTGTTCATCAAACTTCTGAAAACTATTGGAAAAGTCTTGTTTGGGAACCGACTTCAGCGCGGATGTCACACGGTCCTGAATCTCCGAGACGTCCGCAAAACGTGATCCCTTCATTACCTCTTTAAGGCGAGGAAACAAAAAAAAAAGTCAGCAGGAGCAAGATCAGCAGGGAAAACAGTGGGTGATTTAAAACGTAGCATCACGCTGAGCCAAGAACTGACGCACAAGGATCGCACAGTGCTCTGGCGCGTTGTTGTGCAGCAAAATCCACTTTCTATGAAACTGTCGCCTTACGCGCCAGATGCGCTTCAACAAACGTTTCAGAACTTCCAGGTAGAATGCGGCAGCCACGGTTTGACCAGCAGGAATAAATTCCTTATGGATGATACCATCCTTGTCGAAAAATGTGATCAACATTGTTTTGACCTTGGATTTTTTAGGAAAGCTGCAATCACTGTTACCGCCACTCCATTGACTGCCTCTTCGATTCGAGATCAAACTGGTAACACAAGTCTCGTCCCCTGTGACAATGGATCCTAGTCACACATGGTAATGAAATCTCCACAAGCTTCCAAACGTTTTGCTTTTTGATCGTCTGTCAGGAGGGGGTCACATATCGCGAACAAATCTTGCGCTTATCCAAATCTTCATGGATGATGACTCGCACTGTGTCTTTGCTAATACCACTTCTTCTACTATAATTCGCAGAGTCAGTCGCCATTGTCTTGCTAGCTTGCTTCGCACACGCTCGATCAGGTCGGGAGTTCTGCTGTCCGTAGCATGTTTGATCTTGCTGCAGTTTTTGCAAGCGAGATATTCAAACATTCACCTAACTTTTTAGACACACTTCGTACATCATTCCGCAAAAGAAGATTTGATGATTAAAAAACAAGGATTAATTTTTTACTTCTGAATTTTGTTTGTTTCT
The DNA here is from genome assembly GCA_023159025.1 of Thereuonema tuberculata. Classification (NCBI taxonomy): domain Eukaryota; kingdom Metazoa; phylum Arthropoda; class Chilopoda; order Scutigeromorpha; family Scutigeridae; genus Thereuonema; species Thereuonema tuberculata. The sequence goes on from JAFIDM010000790.1 coordinate 6,130, forward strand.
GCAGTTTCTTATTTCTCTATAAAAGTTCAGTTTTTTTAAAAATTTATCAATCTTTATAAATAAACAGCATACCTTATTGATACTGCTTAATAATGCTTCATCATTTCTTTTAAAGTCCATGGAAGAACAGACACCTCTGAAACGGCTTGGTAGAAATGTTGGTCTACTATTCTTTTATGTCAGTCAGAATTGATTAAATAAAAACAAGAAATTGCTGAAAAACTGAGTCTTTTATCAAAAGAAGGTTATATTTGAGATAAACGAACCCTGCGCCATTACAAATCAGAAGTTTACGAAGCCTTTTATCAATAATAGTATATTGATACGCGCCACAAAGCTTAAGCTAATCATCTCTTAAAATAATTTACCCTAAAACTATTTAATACATAGGTACAATTTTTAGCGACCAATATGGGAGCTATTGTGATAGTGACCAAAATCGGTAGCTATTGCATTTGTCCTGTCCACCCCTATCAACTCCCAAACGGAAGGTCGGATCAACAAACGGACTTCACCATCGTGTTCAGAGGCCCAAACACTATAGGAATGGGATATTTTCTGGGACGAAGCCTCCCCTCACGTTCGAGATATTTGGCATTGTTTGTATTGTAACCCCCCCCCTAAAAACTCCCGAACACTATAGGAATCGGGTATTTTCAGGGGCCAATGCCCCCCAAGTTTGAGATATTTAACATTGTTTTCTTTGGATTTCCGCTATTAGCTTAAATGTTAGAAATTAACCATCTAATTCGGTTGTCAGCTGTAGCTTGATGGTTAATGTTTCAGACTCTTATATTAAAAGTTGTCAGTTCGAATCCGTAAATATATTTTTTTTAAGTTTCCCTTACTTTTTGTACTTTCTTTTCTATTATTATTTTTAATTTTTTTATTATTATGGGTCGCCCTTAAATTTATGCTTTATCACAAAATTATATTCAGTTGTTATTAAGCAGGATTCACTATAGATCAAGAACTCGAGAAAGAAAGAAATACACATAGTTTGCAAAAACCTTTTCTTTTGAAAGTTTTGAACTAGACTCTGAAAGGGATTATTGCTTTTAATTCTTCGGTTATCACTTTCTATTATTTAATATCTTCAATAACCTTTTAAAGAAAGCTTATTAATGGTAAATACTAACTTCATGACAGTCTATTCGCCGAATGCATTGTCCTGGGGCAAAAACGAATAAAAGAACTCTTTGAAAACCAAAGCCATAAAATAGATCAGACCTTCGTTTTCCAGAATATTCAGCACAACAGTTTCAAAAGAAGTCGTAAAAAAGTACCTAATTGAGTTCTGGACTGAAGTCTAAAATCCGAATAACACTTTTAACTGAATCACTATTAAAGAATTATTGTAAGAATATTTCCAGTCAGAATTTCAATTAAAAAGGAAAAAAAAAAACAAACCTCCAAAAGTAGCTCCACATTAGATTCAATGATGTTACGTTTGCAAAGAGTCGTTGATGTTTGATGCAAAGATAGTGGCCAAGTCAATAACGCGCTTCGCTTCTTTTACCCGCAGTAAAATTCTTTGGCTGTGGGTTTCGTCTTCACTGAAGGGTTTAGTGAAAAATCGATTCATGCTTTTAAAAGTTCTTTTATGTCTGTTCTCTTTTAAGAGTTTTATTTTTTCAGACCGGAACCAAATAAGACTTGAAATTCGTAGAATAAAACAGCTGTAACACAATAAACCAGTAGATGCAAGGCAGAACAAGGTTTATTACAGATGCATGGCTCACACTTTAACGGCGACATTTCTGCTTTCTGTCCAGTTTATTTAATGATCAAAGTATTATTTCATTTGTGTAGCATTTACTTTGTCTGCTTCCAAATTAGCATAAAAAGAAAAGTTGAAGAAGGATCAAGGGAGCATTGAGTACCTAACTTAATAATATAAAGGTGTTACGGAGCTTATAGTACTTAGTAAAACATGATTTTCATGCCTTTATAAAGTACCATAATAGATTCTTTAGATAAAACATAAGAATTCTCTATTTATTTATTCTCCATTTTTTTGTCACTTTACTACATCAATGATTCCCATGAAATAGATCCTTTTACACGTGCACAATCGTTAGCTATCCTCCAATATTGTACAGTAGTTCAACGTTGTCCTTTATAGTCTAATCAAATTAACTCGAAAAATGGGTTAACCTAGAACTAATTGCAATACATTTACTGTGAGTGGATTCTTATTGAAAATTTTCCGTAGAAAACGATGGTGAAAAGTCTACCACTCTACGACGACAAGTTAATCCAATATGGCGGATTTCTCAAAATGGCTGTCCATTATTTGAGATATAGAGTATAACTGTTTAAATGCCCATGTGTGATATCATTTTACATGTTTTTTTCGGACGGGAAGGTCAAAAATACCATCAAAAATTGTTTCTGATGACGATAATATCAAATAATCGGGATTAATATAATAAACATCGATAATTATATGTAAATATACCAACACAGTTTTGACATTATTTTTTATTTACATTTTTTTTACATTATTTGAAAAGGATGAAAAATTTCAACGAGATAATACAGCACTTCTTAATATGACAAATGAAAATCGTTAAAGAAATAAATTCAAACAGCATTCCTAAGTACAAGAATAGTACATCGTTTCAATCATCGTCCATGTCCACTTCCATGAAATTGCAACAGCTTATTCCTCGTTCAATCCGTTCTCGCATCTGTACAAACTACTCCCTGTCTTTTGCATACACATTGCAGAGTTGTGCACTAACTCTTGATACAGCCATATTTCACAAATTTTAATAAATGATCTGGTGCTGGTGCTTGACTCATTCTAATGGGAATCAATCTTCCATCTTTCAGTTCCACTTCCCATTGTAATGGATCCACTGCTGTACCTGATGATTTACTCTGAGAGAATGAAATTTGCAGGCATCCTCTGTAGGAGACAAGGCTTCCGGTTTTTCCGATAATTGAGCAAATGAAGGCTTGTTTATTTTCATTATTACTCAGAAATAATTAGCTCTGGATGGCAATGGAGATAGAAGTTATATAATGGCATTAAGACCAGCATTTTCAATTTCTTCTTTTGATTTTTGTGAAGTTTGAAATACAGCAGTACTTTCTTTGAAGCTGCCTGATTTTCTTAGCAACATTATGAGTCACTTTTTCCTATTCCAAATAGTTTAGAGGTGGGATCACATTCTAATACGGCGTGAGCAAATCAGATGTGACAGCAGACGTCATTACCTAAAGCTCTTGCTACTTTCCTAATATCAAGCACAGTTAAGCTTTTGGAAGATTTCTTAGGTTCTGGGCAAAGGAAATATCACATACGTTTTCTTTAAAATGATGAAGCAGTAGTATGAGAAGATCGGTGTCCCCGCCAACAATGGCTGTAGGATGATTTTTAGTCGACTCTGTAGCCTCCATAACGCCCACCACGTCTGCATCACTATGAGCTTGCTTTGTTTAGCACCCAGCTTCTTATAACTTTTCCGATAATTGAGCAATGAAGGCTTGTTTATTTTCATTATTACTCAGAAATAATTCTTAGTGGATGGCAATGGAGATAGAAATTATGAAATTTACTTTAGGTCCTACAATACCTCAGATGGGCTTCTGATTTTGTAGAAAACTTATTTCCATATCCGTCGAATACTATCATTGCCTGGCCATACTTTGTTAGCACATATCTCTCAAAGGCACAAAGAAGCTCATGGAATGTCTGATTCTGACTCTAAGGAAGGAGATATATGACGAAATGCGTATCTTCGGGCATGTTAGCAACCCCTGGTACTTGCTCTTTAATTGGCAAGCTGCGACTTCCCAGATTCCATCATAAGTCCATGCTTACGGAATAAACTAGCTGGGTATGCGCAAAGCTCATAACGAAACACCTCCTGCAAATCCACGCCAATAGTCTGAGCACAAAGCAACAGGCGCTGAAACAATAGTTCAGGTTCAGTAACAAAGGTTTCTTCTTTCAATTTAACGGATTGATCTGATTTCATTGGCTTCACCTTTTGCTTTTTCTGAAAGAGAACTCAGAGACTCTTTTGCCTTAATGAATCAGGAATATAGCTTGTATTATAGTCATGTTTTCAATGGGTGGATATATTTCTGGTTCCGAGGGATGTCTTTAATATCATTTCTTATTATTTCAGCAGCTGCCATAAGGAGATTGGTTCGATCCTCTTCTACATCTTCATGACTGTGAGTGTGGTACTCTTGCAACACATGCGTAGCAGTACTTTTAAAAGTAACAATATCAGCAGTCCCTGCAACTGTTCCTGTGAAGATTTCATCTTCAAAAATTCTCTTTTTCGTTTCATATAAACTTATTTCGAACTGTATGACTCGCTATCTTCTGGCAGTAATTCTCTCATTTTATTAACAACTCTTACCAGTAGTTTATCATTTTCCTCCATGTATTTAGCTACTTGAAGAAAAATTTATAATATAATATTAATTTGAATCGCAGATAAAAGGATCAGAACAAAAACGTCCAGAATTCATTTTTAAGTCAATTATACTTTTATCAATCGTCGTTTGTAAGCAAGAACACTCCAAAATTGTAAGGAAAACTGTCATTCTGGAAATGGCGGGTCACCTGTCCAACTATACTGTAGCCCAGTGGTCGGCAACCTTTTGTTGTAAAAGGGCCAAATATGTTATGTGGGGATTACTGCGGGCCGCACTTGGGCCAAAAATTTTAACAACCAAAAAAAAACGGAAAATCTTACTTTAACAACCAAAAAAAACGGAAAATCTTACTTTGACAACCAAAAAAAAAAACGAAAAATCTTACTTTATCAACCAAAAAAAAAATTGCAACACGCCCCGCGGGCCGCACCAAAACGCTTCATGGGCCGCGGGTTGCCGACCGCTGCTGTAGCCTATACAGATTTCGTACTAATCGGATTAAAAAAAAAAAAAAGACAAAAAAATACTATAAAAACACGTTGTCATCCAACGTAATAATCACAATAGCTCAAAAAGTAATGCCTTTAAAAGCTGAAATTGTAGAGTTAGATAAACGTCATCCAAAAAGTAATTTTTCTGTTTTGACTGAAACTGTCCTCACAAGGCCCAAAAAGTACCAGTTTATATACAACGATACTTCATAGGAACATTAATTAATCAAAAAAAGTGATGTTCATAGGTCATTGATGCATGTACGATCTTACATGAATATAAGCTACAGTTTTTTTAAGAAGTCTTTTTCTAACACTTCCTACAATTATTGACGATGTTTTATGATTTGTTTTTTGATCATAAACAAAAAATATATGATAGGGACTAGGTCTAGTTTAATTTAACCTCCAACCAGAGAAGAGCAAACTATTCTCTTAATTGTACAATTTTTTGTAAGTCAAAATTTTAAAATTCCAGATTTTCGGATAACCTTTGACAGTTTTCGTCACTGACTTCGAGGTTCAATTAGCTTAATAAAGTAGTAGAGTCCTATTTGATAAAGTAATAGAATATCAATGTCTGATGATTTCGTTCTGAATTCATGTTAGACCTATTAAAATTACAAATGCAGAGTTCTAAAGATGTTGTATGAGTAATAAAATGAAAAGGAGTTTAAAAAAAAATCCACCTAATCATATAAAAGCTGGTGGTCACCCTCATTTCTTTGCATTCGACGAAGGAAGCTGGAAGGGCTTCCGAAACTAGTGATGTGCACCCTGTTTGTTGTGTTAATGTTAGTGTGTTTTTTAAAGGAATCTTTATCAATTTTTAATTTTACATTATATTATATTTTTAAGTAAAAAAAAATATTATAAAATTCTAAAGTAAACCTAGAATGTTACAATATTCAAGTTAAATAATACACGTATAATGTGCTGAATAAAGAGCAATAGTGAAAAGTACTTGGCACGAGATCGAAGTAATCTGAACACAATACAGCAGGTAAATAGTACGATACATAGGATTTAATTTCTGGAAAAACGCCAAGTCGGGAACGATCTCTAACAACCAAAAAAAAAAGTGTCCTAAATTTCAGAGGAGGAGAAAGGGGCCATGATTTCCTAAACCAACCATCCATCGAAAACAAAAATAGAGCCTATTCTGTACGAAGATGCTAAACATTTTACATTCCTGCCACTTTATCCTTCAAGATTGAGGGGGGGGGGGGAGTAGGACCAACGTTCTCTTATCCCTCCCTCCCTCCCTAAATACGCCCCTGAGATAAGTATTTAAACTTTTAAAGTAAAAATATTACGAATTTCCTTTGCACTGTTTTCACAGTGATAATTGCTTGTAAAACCTTTTTCCACTTCTATTGTCTTTCAAAAATTCATAATTATCTTTTGCATTATTTAAAAATGCTGTAGGAATAACAAAAATAAGAGTTTAAAAAAATCCACCAAATTATGTAAAAGCCAAATTATGTAAATTAAGCCAAATTAAGAAAAATAATTATAAAATTCTAAAGTAATCCTAGCATATTATACAATATTCAAATTAAATAATATAATCTGCTGTATAAAGAGCAATAATGAAAAATACTTGTCATGATAATTTTTTGTTATTCATACAACATTTTAAAATTATTTAAAAACAATATTAACTAAGTTTACGATAAGAATTGTTTGATAAGTCTTACGACGCATTTCTATTGTTTTATTTATCGTATTTCATTAATCTATTTATAAAATATGAGTAAACCTGATTGGCTATCACTGCTTCCAACAAACGACATACTGATATATATATTTCCTTGAAATAGCTTGACCTAAAAGCATAACTATTTATGGGTCAATTAATGAAAATAAATGTCATAGAACTTGCAATGTACTTTCCTAAAAGCCATAAAATGCCGTTAGTTTCCAAATGATGAGAAAATTCAAATGTTGCAATGTAATAGCACTGTTTCAACATTTTCCATAATTTCTGGTAGATTCGAAATTTTAAGCCTCTTTCAGTTTATTCGATATAAACCTGGCAGAAGCCCAAGAAAGTTTTTGTGTCTCAAGTACGGTGCCTTTCAGATGGGAGAGAAATTAATATTTTTTTCACAAAAGTAACTATATGTGATAAAGTTCCTAAGTTTTAAGCATTATAAGGTACAGCGTGAAACCATCGATTCTTGCAGGAAAATATTTCTTAAAAGTAACAACATAAGATGGATGGCGGGAAAGATGCATTACTAACTTGTAAGACAAAATTGGAAAACATTAAAAAGTCAATTATTCATTTCAGATTCTGTGTAGAGAAAAGATAAGCTACGAAAGATCACCTGGAAAAGGTCGAAACTCGATTTTGAGGGGGAAAAAAAAAAGAATTAAGTGAAAATTAACTTTTTTCACTTAAAAAAATATCTTAATGATTCATTTCAAATTTTGTAAAGAGAATTTGCAATCCACGACGGATCACTTAGAGAAAGGTTAAAAAATGATTTTCGAAGTCTGAGAAGAAGAAAATTAATTACCTTTTTTCACTTAAAAAAATATTTTTTTGAATGTTACTGGATAGTATTAAAAAAATATTGTATTGGATATGTATTGATAAAAGCATCAAGTCAAATTCAATTTACATTGCCCAAAATATTAATGACTCAGGAAAATCCTCATAATTATCTAATCACAGATAATTTAAAGTTCTGGCCAAGTTTCCATAGTTAACGAAATTTAAAAGCAATTGAGCAAAATTTAAACTTCATGAAATATTCTTAGACAGAAATTATTAAAATTCTCGAAAGAATGAAGGTCAGGGAGGATGGGAATACAGGATAATTATTTAGTGGGGAAAATAACTATCAGTTTTCAAATGTGGCATCTGATCTGAATGAGAGATATGTATATTAAGCTCCAATTTTTAATGATAACAGCAACTTCTTCTTTCCCTACCTTTCTGTTCAATAACTGCTAAAGTTAAGAACCCCTCATTAGCATTTTCTTTTCAAAATAAATCCTTTCTTAGTGATATTCTCATCTGCCATTATAATAAAAAAAATAAAAGACTAAAAAAAATAAAAAGAAAAATAAAATTCACAATTAAAAAATGTCAATAAAAGAAAGATTAAATTTTATTAAAACACAGTATCTCTTTCTTATTTTTAATGCCAATGACAATTGTGCTAAGGCAGGGTCTGTGAGAAGGAGCTCTTTGTTTCTTTATGGCTTTCCTAGTTCAACTTTTAT
>JAFIDM010000791.1:0-14257 GCA_023159025.1 Thereuonema tuberculata
TCTCTAATTCAAAGTGATTAAGGTTTTCTTAAGAAACAGTATTGAATAATTAAAAACAATCATACAATCGTGAGCCTCCAACAATCGTGTAATGGCATGCGCCAGTTCTTAATATAGGGTAATGATATAATAGAAGAAATATCAGTCTTGGGCTTAATAGAAAAGAAACATTAGTGTGATAATGTAAACACGCACTTTTAGGTTTTTCTTGTATAACTGGCAAAGGAAAATCATTATAAATGAAAATCTGTATGAGTTTATTAATTTCATCAAGGGACAAATTTTCAGATGAACAATGACGAAAAGCTCTAACGACAGTCTAATTCAAAACATTATAAAATAAGTAATTTTAACTTAATATGTTATATTACACACGTATACATACCACAATAATAGGTAAAATAGCCACAATAATACTTTGTGTTTAGTCCTTCTCTCTAAGATTTCTTGAGATTTTGGTCTATTTTTCTAAATACAGAAAAATCGAAAAGCAAGAGAAACCCCAGCAATTAAAAAAACCTATCAAATCAGAATGCTTATTAGTCCACTTAATGATTCCTTTTGTACTAATTGAGGCTACTTGGATTTAGGTACCTTAAGTAAGTAACAAGAGGTTCTTATTATTAACAAAATTTAAACTCTGAACATAAAAATTGTATGGGGCTGCTATTAAGTTTACAAATATACGAAGAGTGTTCAGTTGTATTTTCGACGCCGAAAGATAAAATAGCAACATTTTATCGAAATGAGACCTTAAGTTCTTTCAAGAAGGCAAAATAGGTAACAAAGACACCGTAACATCAATTTTTTTATACTTTCTGGTCTGTAGTTCATAGTGGTTGAGGTTTTCAATTGGAAATGTTTTGATCACTAATTTAATTAACTTCAAAAAGTGAATTTAGAATGTGCATCTCATTAAACCTATTAAATAAGAGTAAACTCTGAATTAGGAATTTTGATAATTTACATAATACACGGTGATCATAATTAAAGCTTAATAAATAAGATTATTTAGAGCATTCTGTAATTGTAATCACTAAACGGATTGTCACCAAAGTATAAAGACTATTGAAAAGATGCGGAAAAGATTATGCTAAAAAAAAATAGTTGAATAAAGTCCCCCTAGAGGGCGCTTTAATGGGAAATACACGATAAAAAAAACAAGGTAAATAACTAAGACTAACCTCAAATGTCATTTTAAAATTTTAATTTTGAGTTTATTAACATTACGAATAAGCTACATGTTTGGCACTGCAATCAACGAAGATTCAATTTCCTTTACTTATCTACCTGCATTGCAGGAGAGCTCTGGGTTTAAAAATGATTACAACTAGTTAATGCCATTGTTTTCAGCTACGATGGCTATCAGGTTACTCGAATGTGCCTTAATTGTCAAGCTTTTTTACTAAATGGGAATGTTGTGGCTGCAATATCTGCACAAACTGGGAAGAACATGATAACTCAATTCGAGAAAACTGGATCGTTATGAGTTGAGCCTCGCAGAAGGTGCAAGCCTGTCACTGATGAATTCGTTGAAGATATTGCAACGGCTGTTGTAGAACAGTCAATGACTCATGGTGATGGCGCTAGTAGTGGAGGTGCAGTGTCACGGCAGTTAGATTTAACAGTGCAGAAGGTGCTGTGACAGATAATGCATTTTTTTTCGTAAAACTCCAGACAAGAACCATCGACTCATCGTTGTATTTATCGCTCTTACCAGATTGAAAATTGATAGTCATGGACGTGGAACATCCTGTGAAGCGACGAGGCATTATCTAAAGCGATTTTTATCTTAATGGAACAATTAACATCCGCAATTGTCGCATTTTGGCAATGGAAACTCCACGTGTTTTCCAGGAACTTCTCTTTCACTCTCCTGAAGTGACTTTTTCGAGTGGATTACTTTAACAAGCGAACATTCTTCGAAGAAGTTGCTCCTAATGGCCCTGTGACATGTTCTGTGACGGCCTGAGATAACACGACATGCTCCAGAATATTCTCGTACCCCAAATTCAGCAATGTCCTCGTATATAACTTTTTTGGCAAGATGGTGCGTCCCAACATAATGTATTCCTTCAACAACATTCTTTACGATAACATTTCACCTTTTTTCGGATGATTAGTTAATCATTTTCCCTGCTTTCTATCATGTTCTCGAGATCTGAATCCATGTGATTTACGGATGTGGAGACATTTAAGGAATTATGGTTTATCGTGGAACTATTGCAAATTTGCCAGACTTATAGGGCCGTATTACGCTGTTTGTACAAAGCATTACCTCGGATAAGTTGCGTTCATCGCTTGCAAATTTTACAACTTCACGATGGCGATTACCTAAAACGAATATTTTGTTGAATATTGTAAATTTTTTTTTTCGTTTTTTTTTTTGCTGTAAACCGTCCGCTATAGGGAACTTTTCTTAATTATATATTTTTTTATTAATCCATTAAAATAAATAAACTATAATTCAAGTTGAATCATAACTAGCCATGAATCAAATTTTATAGAAACCTGTGCAATTGTTTTAGTATGAAACGAATACAAACATGTAAGTGAACAAAAAGAACAACAAAGAAGAAAAATATTGACATGGAACAGTAGAATTTCGTATATTCAGTCAATTATTCACAAGGATTTGAACAATTATTTATTAACAAACTCCAAACTTTACACTAATTTATCACAAAAATCAAATAATGACATTACAAACTACTATGTCTCATTCAGTCTTCCTAAATGAAATCAAATTTCAAAAATTTCAGATTGTTCAGTAGCGTTTCTTACATCAGCAAATTTTGCCTTTTAAGGAAATGCACTTATCCCTTAATTATCCCTGGTGTTCAAAGTGAAAGAAATCAATCAATTTATGAGGAAATTGATTTGTTTAATTCCTAATTTGAATGATTTGTTTCATGTTCAAAAAATAATTAAAACACAAAATATAAAGTTGAATTAATAATAATATGGATAATGTTAGAATTGCAATCATCCTATTAATAGACAAAAGTTGTACAGATCTTTGTAAATTTGTAATTTGAAATAACCAATCACAGTGCAGCGTTGGAACACGTCAGCCATGATGTCACGCCCATGTTTAAACATGGCGTCTTGAATTTTCTTCCCACTTCACTGCGACCGATCGCGATTACACAAATATTATCAGTTTTTGGAATTTTCTTTCCCACATAAATGAAGTTTACACTGAAATGCATGAAGTTCATGAATCAAAATTTATCAGAGAGTTTGTAAAACCTTGGTTTTTACATAATTTCGGCTGTGTAGCCACTCGCTCACTAATCAACATGTAGGGGACAATGACGAAGCACGTGCCGTCATTGTTGTCCAGACAGGATTATTGTTATTGGCTGTTAGACATTCGTTATTGTTATTGTTGAAACTGGTAAATCAATTTTTTATTTTATTTTATTTTATCAAAATTTGGCTTAGTCATTCAAATTATATGTGGGCTATTGTGGAAGTCATGGCTTTTAAAAAATGAGCTCATAACATCGTTTTCAATCTTGTGTTTTCATGTATTTAAAAAATGTTGCATTTGTTTTACTTCCGTGGATATTTCACGAGTCTTCGTATAATATATAAAAACACATTATTCGTACATTCACGAACAACAGTTCAATTTTCCTGATACCTGGAATGATAAATCTATCAGAAATTGCCAGGATCATCTTTCGTAACCTCAATAGTAGTTCCATTGTTTTATTTGAAGCTTCTAAAAAATACTTCAAATACCGTGCTTTTTTCTTTATTCTACGTCTGTAATGTTTAAATGATAAGTAAAAGAAACGTAGTTGTTATTGTGCTAGTATTGTATTTCCGTACTTCATAATAACTTCAATCAATGAATATTTCATCTTGAAACTCGGATGCGATTTTATGCAGAAGTGATTGTCTCTCTTTTCTGTTTAGAAACACCAGCGGAAAATAGGTTACAAATTCTTAATTAATTGCGTTATTGTTATTTAAATAATATGATTAACATAAGAGAAAATTATTTAAATTCAGATATTTGCTAGAAATAAGAATATATATATATATATATATACTTCATTTAGAAATACTTTTATTTCTTATTACAAATGGTTATTTTCATTTGTCTGCTACAATAATGATTGACAATAAGACTTTTTTTATTCCTTCTCTCGAGATTTCTTTACGTTTTAGCTTGAATCAGGGTAGGATAAACTTTGGAAAAGATGAATTTAGGCTCAAAGCATCGAATTCAGCTTTAATGAAAGTCTCCATAGAAATTTTTCTCACGTTCATCAATCTTTTTCGCTACCTAAATAAAATAGAGTAAATTATATTAAAACGCATTTACAACATATTTTAGAAACATGGGAATAATTTTTAGTAGACTAATTACAGATTGTTTTTCAGTAGATACGGAATCATTGGATTATCATTGAGTTTTCCAGAATATTATTAGTTTGCAATTTTTAATATTTTACAAGGAAATATAAGTTCGTAATCAATGATCCGGCAGTGTTGTGTCCTAAGTGTGGCAGATTCGAAATTTATGTTGTATTTGGGCTTTTACTTATTAATAATCATCAATGGATGTTTCTTTCTTCACCAATATCTTTTAGTGTTTTTTTTTATTGTATTTTTTCGCTTTGGAGAATTTTTTCGCTTTTTTTCTTTTAGCCTCAGCACCTGACCTCTCTGTTCCCTTGTGACTACTCCTAGCTGATGATCGCCAAAGAGTATGAAACAGCTGTCCTTGGATGTCACTTAGTCAATCCTTGGTTTCACCCAGTGATGTTTACTATAGAAGTTAATTAAAAATTAAGGCCGAAAATAATTGCTGAGAAGTGTTATTATTCGTAAAGAAAATAAAAGCCACCATATTGGATAAAATTCACATAAATTATATTAAAACATAAAACACAAACGCTTTCAACATGAAAAGCAGGCCTTTGAAAAAGCAGTGACTTGGAAAAAGCCTGCTAGGTAGGTTGAAAACTGTTTTCTGTTTTATGATTTAAAATAATTTATTTGAATTTTATCCAGGATGGTGGTTTTTATTTTATTTATAGACATGATCCATACGATTAATTTTTTTAATGATATTATTCGTGGTGACAGAAAAAAAAACATAATGGCGAGCAAAGTTAAGCTGCTTACAGGTAATCCGAAAACTTGGAATTCTGTAAATAATACACAAATCTTAACGCAACAGTATAAACCTATACATAGGTACGAAGATGATTAATGTGTATAGGATATTCTCCACTTAAATTCAAAGTCATAAAATCGTTTTAATAGAAACTATGTCAAGATATTTTTTCTTTTTAACCTTAGAGATGCAGGTGATTGTCTTCGCGCTTAAGGAACTATGGTCTGATATTTATTCCCTTTTTAATCTTCCAGATGAATACAAGGGTTAAGTCAATCTATTTAAAGCGCGAAGATTTTCTTTACCGGAAGTGATACTTGAATCAGAATAAGTCGTAGGATTTTCTGTTACGAAACTTTCCTTTAATTACATAGATGAAAACGTTAATGGCTTTTGCTTTGTAAATGAACATTTCAGAATTTAAATACAATCCTGAAAATGGCTATTTACTTTCTACGCTGTACTGTACGGAAGGATCAGAATTGAGACTGATCAAATTAGAGATCTGCTTTTAAGTTGTATTACTTCATTTAATCTAACGATGAAGTTTACAGTTTACAGAAAAAATAAAAAAGACATTACTACAGACATACAATACACATTGAGTCCTTTCATCTATATTCTTATAAAGTAAGTACAAAAATTACGACATTCGTGTTTTTTTTTTCCTTTATAAATGCCTCTATTACTTTTTTTAATTCCGTGATTCAGGCATTGCTTTTACATATGCAGAGAGCAGAATGTATTTTGGAATCTAAGAAAACAGAAAAAAAAATTAACATTCCATCCCTAAAAAACGATAAAAAAATAAAGTATCAGCAAAAAGCTTTTAAACCTTATTTCTGTCCTGTCCCATCCATTACTTCAGTTGATTATAATCTGGAAGAAAAATATCTTCTGAATTTACTCCTAATTATGGTTGTATGTCAGTGGATAATAAGTTCAGGCTTCCTTCTCCAACTTTGAGATTGAATGTATTGTCTTTGGTGAAGTTTATCAATGAGAGTTACATCTCCCCTTTGTTCTCCTCTTTGTTGACTTCAAAAAAGCTTACGATAATATTCATAGACGAGCTTGATTAAAACTATGATAGAGTTTGGCATTCCAAAGAATTTGGTAAGACTTGTTGACATATGTGTAAACGACACAAAAGCTAAGGTTAAGATAGGTAATACAATGACAGAAAGTTTTTAAGTAGAAACAGGATTAAGACAAGGAGATGGATTCTCACCTCTCCTTTTCAATTTGGCACTCGAAAAGGTAATGAGAGAGTTCAACAAAGAGAACTTTCAGGGTGTTCAAATCGGCAATGAAAATATTGCCTACCTGGCCTATGCTGATGACATTGCCTTATTGGCATGCACACAAGAGGATTTGAAAAGAAGTATTCAGACCCTGGAATTGGTAGCATCGAGATTTGGACTGCAAATTAGTATTGAGAAGACAGAGTACATGATCATTGGAAGAAAGCTCCAGAGTTCCCAAGACCTAACAGTTAATTGCATCAGATTTCGACATGTGAAAGAGTTCAAATATCTTCGATCAATTTTCACTGAGGTAACGTCAATTGAGGCAGAGATAAGAGCAAGACTGTGTGCAGGAAACAGATGTTTCCACTCTCTAGACCCGGTTTTAAAATCCAGAAGCTAAAACTAAGACTATACAAAACATTAATTATTATCAAACTCATGGAAGTTGACGATCCCGTATTTTCGTGATTTCACGTAATTTACGCGAGAATAGTCTCTATCCATGTCTTCTCACAAATAATTGAAACATTTAAATGAATTATACAACGGGGAAATGCATGAGACTTTTACTACATTTTAATATAGTATTAATAACTTAAAATCAGTCAATAAACAAGCAATAAATTCATTATGTAGCATTTTCCTAGTGACAAGACATTAAAAATACTAAATTTCTTGAGACCTGCTGAAGAGGCTAATGGCCAAATCTCGTAATTTCCGTTATTCCCGCGCAAACGTGATCGTCAAAATAAATGTGTTAGACTATATGTCAGTGGTACTTTATGGTTCTCAGACCTGGAGCACTCGAAAACAAGACCTTGTTCGACTACTGACATTTGAGAGAAAGGTCCTTAGGAAAATCTATGGACCAATACAGGATGAAGCTACTGGAGAATGGAGAAGGCGACACAACTCCGAACTTTATGAGCTACACAAAGAGCCTAATATCGTTGGGGCGATGAAAAGTAAGAGACTTCAATGGGCAGGGCATGTGGTGAGGATGGAAGAAACAAGATGGCCCAAAATTGTAATAGATTG
Organism: Thereuonema tuberculata; assembly: GCA_023159025.1. Taxonomy (NCBI): domain Eukaryota; kingdom Metazoa; phylum Arthropoda; class Chilopoda; order Scutigeromorpha; family Scutigeridae; genus Thereuonema; species Thereuonema tuberculata. The sequence goes on from JAFIDM010000791.1 coordinate 7,426, forward strand.
GATCCCAAACGGTAAAAGACCAGTGGGAAGACCTATGAAGAGATGGATAGATGGATTAAAGGAAGACTTTTTTGCGACTGGGACTTTCGGAGAGCTGGACACGGGTGGCTGAAGATAGAGACAGATTGAGAGCCTTGGTTGTGACATCACGCGGTCCCCTGGGCCTGATCGCGTAAAGCAAAGTAAAGTAAGTAAGAAGTTTATCAATTCATGAAAGCCGACGAAATTCTACACCAACGATGTTGGATCTACGTAATTTGGCAATTTGGCCATTAAATTAATGGTTTACTTAAAAATCTAGAAGCATACATAGGATGTAAGTATGTAAGATTAGGGATGCTTTACCAAATTATGAATCGCTGCTTTAAAAATTTCTAAACAATTACCTCTACCATCTATTTTCCAGTTTAAAAAAAGAACAGAAAAGAATAAAACCTTTAGATAAAGAACGATTGATACTCTAAGGAATGATGTAGTAAATAGTTGTAAGCAGTATAGAAGATATTTAAAAATTAAGCCTAAAAATAAACGTTTAAGAAGTGATATTATTTGTAGGCCATTTGTACACCATTTAATAATACCCAAATCTTAACCCTGAGTATAAACCTACACTTAAATACGAAGAAGATGAATGTGTGTAGGATCTTCTCCACATAAATTCAAAGCCATTAAATTGATTTAATATGAACTCTGTTAAACTATTTTGTCTCTATAACCACAGTAACGCCTTCCAGATGAATCCTATGGCTAACCCTATCTATTTCATGCTCGCAAGTTGTACGAGCGCCAGAGAAGACCACCGGATTTAATATTACAAGTTACAAGTAAACAATTCATCAAGCTACAGATTTTAGGACAAGTGCAATAAGGAGATACCTCATTTTTGTTCAATTTTATAAACCTACTCCGGTATGATGTCAAGGTACATATCATTTCTCATTAATTTAGCACCTCAGGTCCTAGTTCGTTCGAAATATTTGTATGTTGTAAAGCATAGAATAAAAGTGCAATTTTCAAACAAGTTTCCTGTGAAACGACTGTTGTCTAGTTAATCTATTAGAGCAGTGGTCGGCAACCTTTTGTTGTAAAAGGGCCAAATATGTTATGTGGGGATTACTGCGGGCCGCCCTTGGGCCAAAAAGCAAAATCTTATTTTAGCAACCAAAAAAAAAAACAAAAAAAAAACGGAAAATCTTAATTTAACAACCAAAATAAAAAAAAAAATCTTCCAACACGCCCCGCGGGCCGCACCAAAACGCTTCATGGGCCCTATGCGGCCCACGGGCCGCGGGTTGCGGACCGCTGTATTAAAGGGACGATATTTAGGTTGAAAAGAAGTTTCGTTGTTGAAGTTTATGAATTGATGAAAGCAGATACAATCTTAACCTTAGATGTTGAATCAAAACTTCGCTGTGTCTAAATATCTCTTATCTGGTTGATTAAAGGTTGATTATTATTGTAGGACACTGAAAATCTTCAACTTAAATACCATTACCTTCACTTAAGTACTTTCAAAATATATGCATTCTTTCAAAGTTTAACACACAAATAGTAAAATTATATTTGCCCAATATTTATATAGGGCTTATATTTTGTAGTTCATACTACCAAAATATTCATAATACCGTATTTATTCTAACATCAATCTTAATTGAACTTAATTTCAAAACAGTTTTTATTAAAAGTAAGATAAATTTTTTATAGTTCAAAATGAATGCCTATTAAGAATGTTTTTCAATAAGTTTTTTCATTTTTCATGATTTGCTTGGTTTCCTGTTTCTCTATTTTTATTTTTCCAATTTCCCATCTAAACTAAATTCACAAAATCCAGTTCCAATATCTAATCTAATCAGAGAGATCTTAATTCTTTTAATAAAATAAAAAGAATAAAGAGTTCAATTTGAGTGGCATTAGGATCTCTCTTAGATATTGGAAGAGGTTAAAAATTTTAATAGGTAGGTGGCGTAAACAAAATAGATATTTTACTGTTTTTTCTTGATTACTTTCCAGTTATTCGTCACTGGAAGGGGGATTTGGCTGCCGGTGTCTTGCAAACCATCCCATTGACACATTATTTAAATTCCGCCAGTTTAAAATAAAATGATTTTTTTGGGAATTGATGTATGTTCTATGTGGTTAGAGTCAATATAACATACATATGTTTCTTTTATTCAATGGCAGTTAGAAAAACAACTAAATGTCAATTATTTTTCTTAACTACGTGCAGTTCCTTTCGGTTTTTTTTATGAATATCGTTTGTTTGTTTGTTTGTTTGTTTAATGTCGATCTTTTCCTTGGTTTTTCCTTGTTATTACTTATGAAAACCTCGCAGCTCATATCTTTAAATATATGTCTTTTTGTGATCCCATGTTTGAGTCTTGTGACATCAATTGAACTAGTTAGTAGTTCTCCAAAAATCATATACATTCAAAAGAACTTTGAAAAGCTTTTTATCCCATTTCCTCAGCCAAATGTAACTGTATGTTCCTAAGCAATGAATTCAGAGGTGCTAGTATACGAAAATGAATAAACACGAAAATAAACGCAAATTTCTTGTTCTTACCTTAATAAACAAAAATAGACCAATAACAGTAGGGAGAATGCAGCAGCAGATGAAAACAACAACAATAACAATAATAACAGCAATTCCTGCAAAAGATTGAATACCAAACATCATCCTTTCCTGTCTTCGCCTTTCATTTCTTCGCTCTGCATATGCTTCACTATCAAGTTTTAAAAAAAATAAAAATAGCTTTCTAACTTTTTGAAGGAATAATACTCTAGGTCAATCAGACGAAATTAAAAGAAAATATGTTTTACTTAAAAATCATGCAAGACTGAAATTGAAGACGAGCCTCATCGGTATCACTAATAAAGATAAACCAACAAATAGCTTTCAAGATACTCTTTTAAGAAACTTGAAAAAATTTTAAATCTTAATGGGAAATAATAATAAAATAAAATGCTTTTCCCGTAAATATTGTTAAAATCTGCGACTGTTTTTGTAAAAATCTTGTGTTTTGAGTTTGTAAAACTAATAAGTTTGTTTTTTATTCCAACACTCAAAAAGCTGCTACTATTCATTTTATTTTGATATTTCTGTGAATTTAATTAAGAAGTATCATAAAACAAATTGTAATTTTATGAAACTTATGAAAATAATGTTCATTTCTACCCAACTTATTTTCCTCAAGCCCCTGTGGAGAGATTCATGTATGAAAGAGGCAAAAATTGCTCTAGAAAAATAATAAAATAATTTCACTAATGCATTACAATGTATTCATGACGAGAAAATAATAATATTCTATTTAAATTAGTAAAGTATTGTAACTTTCAAATACAGAATGGAAATGCTATGTAAAGGTTTCACGTCTTCAAAAATAAGAAAAATTTCATAACTTCTCAATCTAGTAGGTTTTCTTTCTTCAAGGATTAAATGCAATTTGAATTAAATGCTGGAAACAAACGTTAACTGATTTAAAACATAATGTTAAATAGATCTTCAGTTACTGTATACAGTTTGAACCCAGATCCTGGGAAACAACCAATTTCACAGAGTCATAATAGAGGAGAACGGAAGTACAAGAATTGCATTTTTTTCCAAGTACAAGAATTCTTTGTCTATAAAAATATTTTACAATCTTCAAGAGTATAATTATATAGGTACAAAAAATTCCTTTCACCTTATAACCTCTTTCTTTCTTCTGAAGTATGCTCACAATATGTTATTCAATAATACAACACGGAAATACTTTAAACTGACTATGCAAAAATGTTGAACATATTGCAAACAAACAAAGGAGAATGGGCAGATCTGCCTCACTACTGTTTAGCGATAAGATATATTCCTATAAAAGATATCCTTAAATAGAACATACGTTATTACGACTTGTCTCAATTATTAGTCTGGTCGGAGTTATATACTTCTTGATATGACTTATAGTCTCTAGCTGACATCCTAATTCCGGATATCACTATATATTATTTCTCAAAGGTGTTTTTGTGTCGGTATGCCATATCTCCCTTAATACTTCATCAAAATCAATGATTGAGACATCATTTTGAAGATTACGTTCCCCGCTACTGACGAAAAATAAACAAATTGTTTAAAGTTAATGCTTTCGTTAAAAAACTTAATTTTAAAAACCTTTTTATAAAAATGGAGAAACGCTTTAACAGAAGCGGCTTATTTTTCGAAACCGAAACACTGCAGCGTCGTAATTCAAATATATCCTTTTTTGAATAAAAATGCATTTTAAAATGATTTTCCATCGTTTATTTAATAAGTACACATAAAAAAAATTTTTATTTTAATAAAAATTACGATTTATTAGAATAAAAAAACAAAAATCTGTCAATTTCTCATATATTATTTTTTAAAGGTTTTTTTTTTTTGTTTGTTTGTTTAGTTCCCTTAATACTTCATCAAAATCAAATGATTGAGATATCATTTTGAAGATTACGTTCACCGTTAATGACAAAAAAATAAACAAATTCTTTAAAATTGATGGTTTCGCTAAAAAACTTTATTTAAAAATCTTTTTATAAAATGTAGAAGGCAATCTGTTCAGTAATGTATTTCTACATTACCATTCGGTGTCTGAATTATGCGAATTATTACAATATACCATGTAAATATTCCAGTATTCTAATATAGCGAATTATTTCAATATACCATACGAATTATTCGCAAGGATCAACCTTTTTATAAAAATGGAAAAGGCGCCAGCTATTGACAATATGTTTAACTAACGTACGACAGCTGTTGGATTTGTTTATTATTTCTCAAAGGTGGTTTTTTTGGTGCGAATTATTCGCACGGGTCAACTAGTATTACTTAATTATTATTTTATAATTATTTTCAGCAACAATAATTATTATTTTCATTTATTCCATGTAAATAATTATTATTTACTTGTAATAAATAATAATACTAATTATTAATTACGTGTAATAAATATTAAACCTTATTCCGAACGAACTAATAATTGAGACGAGCCCTAATAATAATATATGTTCAATTCAAATAAGGGGCATTCAAAAAGAAATGAGCCGGAAGCCTAGGAACAGAAACCAGTACCTGTATGTCAGGAGTACTAGCCCTGGCGGTTGAGGCACTTGTCCCACTGCGACACAAGGCGGTGAATGACTGCCTTGTAAAATTCCTGGGGTTGCATTGTGAACCAGTTCCGCACCAACTGCTTGACAACGTCGTCCGAGGCGAATCGTGTGCCCCTCGGGGACCAAAAATGGCGTAATCGCAGGGACAGAGGTCTGGACTGTATGAAGGGTGATCAACAACCTCCCACTTGAATTTCTGCAAGAATGCCGTGATTGTGTTGGCCATATGGGGCTTTGGATTGCCGTGGAGCACAATGACCCCCCCGGGTTAGCTTCCCTGGTCGTTTCATCTGTAATGCGGTGAAGTGTTTGTGCGTTGTGGTGAAGACCAACGCTTGACACGTTGGGATAGTTTACCTTTCCCATACGGTCGAAAAAACATAAAAATAATAACTCTGCTACCAAAATAAATAAAACTAAAATTACCTTTACATCAGCTGACTTCCGGGGACGGCCTTAAGAAGACAATCTTATAGTAGCTGGGCCCATATGAGTTTACTAAAGAATTAATCCTCTTTTTTGAAAAGACAGATTCCCAAAACAGCTGATAAACCCCGTTTTTAACCTTTGCCTTTAGTTAGTTACTTTAAGAAGGAAAAATAGATTTATTATTCACTGCCCAAGCAGTTCACTAAGCAAATCCTTTTCTCTCTCACCCCTAATTCCTTAAGTTTAATAATAAAACAAACAAAGTTTACTCACACAAAAGATAAAATTTTATTAATAATTAAACTAAATGCTCCATTCATCCACTTTAAGCCGATGAAATGAATCAAAGCTTTCTCTGTTAAGATATTAAAATCAGAAAATAACTACAACAATGATTGCTTTGATTAGTGTGACTTTCACTAATTAGCTTAATTAAATTAAATAGAATAACCTTTACCATTTCCCAGGTACCTGTGATAAAAACCCCAAAGACAAACATGAATAAATTTATGAACAATCAAATAATTTTCTTATCAAATATAACAGCATTCAATAATTACAATATCGTTACTTATTGCTTTTCTTAGCTTTTCAAACTGATAAATACCTTTATATATATATATATTAAAGTTCAAATTTACCAAACAAACAAATGATTATGTTTTGATGAGAGTAAACAATAACATCAACCAGCACAATTATTATTTTTAATATAGTCTTTCTTATATTAAAGAAAATGTCTATCTGTAACAAACTTAACGTTTATCACACTTCTCGATGAGATTATTAACAGCAATACAGCTTTTTCACCTAATATAATTTTTCTCACTTAGATATAATCGGTCGAAAATGATTTCTGCTAGGAAATAGTTTTCTAAAATGTACTATTCACAATATTCATACATGAGTAACACTTTGAAATAATAAGGGTTTTGTATATAAATGTTTTACATAAAGTTAAACTATTTTCAGTTCTTCGCTTAAAGTTTCAGTTTCACTTTAACTTCAAAATGGCTTCCACCCTGTGGGTTTTTTCCAACTCCTTTCGGACACGGGTATTTTTTCCCATTTTCCTCTCCGGTTGTTTAGACAAAAGAGTTTTCCTCGAACGATCGAGAATACAAAGTTTTATACTCACAAAAGGTAGAACCTCGTTCCTTTGACCTCTGTCGCCTTTGTCGCTTTGCTGCGGTCCAGTACTTCTTTAGTCCTGAAGACACTTTTTCGGTCCGACGCACTGTATCAACCTTAACACTCGCGAATTCCAGCATCGCTGCGAATC
>JAFIDM010000792.1:0-14256 GCA_023159025.1 Thereuonema tuberculata
TTCACAATTATAGTTAAATATTGTTTTTCACTATTTGATAAAAGTATAGAAAAGAAATCATTGGATTGATTTCTGCTGTTTTCTAATCAGTAGCAAAATCAATAGAACTCATTTTAAGTAGCCTTTATAAAGATTTATTATTCGAAATTTCATTCTTTGTTAAGTTTTCAAACTGCCTTAAAACTTAAAATACGAGAATGTTTATTTTGAACTCTACACCTTCCTATCCATCAAAATTGACTTCACCTCTCCTCTACAATTGCTGATGAAGGATTCAGAGATCATTGCTTTGACGTGTTGTTGTTTTGCGATTTCGTCTCACAAAATAGCTTCTATTCCGTCCGTTTTATCATCGGAAACAAAATGATGAAGAAAGTAGCGGAGAATCAGGAAATTCATCAATTTGAGAGACAGAGGATTTATGACTAAATCAATTCACAGCTTTCCGTTATAATTTGTTACTCCAACACTTATCTTTAAACAGGGACACTAGCATTGGTTGGAGGGCAGATATCATTTATTCAAGCCGTTTTACTTCGAAGGGTCAAATGGAATTTCAAGCGATGCTTGTATTGAATTCATTTAGTATATCTAAACTCTGAGCAACATATTAACTCTGAGTGGCTACACTGGGTCCATCTTCATTCTCAGTATTTAAATATTTGGAGAATTCTTTAGTAAACTAACTGGATTGATAATTGTGAAAAAGTCAGTTCCTTAAAAATACATCCATGAAATAAACCTATATGTTATAAACATACACAATGACTGAAATCATCACTAATAAATAAGTTGTGGACCTTTTACTGTAAAAGCAGAGTTTTATTATCATCCTCATTTAAATGAAAAAATTTTTTAATTATCTTGCTTCGTAGAAAGAAAGCCTTTTTCATCTCGAAGTAAAATAGCAAAATGAAATCATGAAAGTTTTTGTAAATACGTATCAATTGTTCTAAGTAATTGTTGTAAATACGCACTGATGACACGGTGTCGTTTTGTATTAAAGAAAAGGTGTCATTTTATATTTAAGAAGTTAGTAGGTTTCGTTTACTTTTTAAGTGTTTACAACAAACACTCACATCAAGAGAACATAATTCCATCTTTCGACTGAAAGTATCTCAAGAAATGAAAGCTACTATTCATTTTTTTATTTGAATTTATATTTGAATTACATTAGATTCCCGTTAGGAGTTCAAGACTCCTAGCAACAGGGGCTAAACTTATGAAACAAAACAAACAAACAAAACAATACAAAAAGATTATATTTGAAAAAGAATTATCATAATCTGTTTTCGCAGATATAAGGAAGTGTAGATAAGCAGAAGTATGAATGAAACAGTTCTCACGCTTCACAAATACATCAAGAAATGCAATGCCGTTATTGGTTTCCTTTTCAATTTTGAATTTGATGTTATCATGATTATTGGCAATAATCTCAAAAATACTAAACTGGATAGAATTATCTGTGTATTTTTTTTAATAACTGTACTTTTAATTTATAATAATGCTCAAATCTGTTCTTACAAGTGTTAATTAATTTTGTTTTTGCTCTACTATATCTTGTCATAAGTTTTCCAGTTTCCATCCCATCATATATGCATTGCTACAAGGGAATCCAGGGGATGACACTTGCCGTCCCCTCCTAAGCGACAATGGTTCAACCTAAGGTCACATGTCCCTTCTATTCCTACTTCAATTCTGTAATCGTTGAAAAGGGAGTGTGGTCCACCCCGAAAGTACTCATGTAATTTTTAATTTCTACATATTTTTTTTTTCAGTCATCAATGTGTAGTGGTCTAAATTTCAACAGATATTATAATTTACAATAATGGATATTCAAAGTTTATATTATTTTCACGTCTTCAAAAACCAAAGAAATAGAAAGAAACTTGAAACAATTTAAAGAAAATAAACATGAACTTCTTTCAGAAGCTGATCCATTTCAGCTATAAAATTTGTAGATGTTGTAATTCTTAAAGGTTTTTTTTAGTTACCTTGACTTAAAGTCATGTTTTGAGGTGTTTTCTAGATTTTATCGATTGATTAATAACGAAAAAAGATGATTCTGGTGACATTCGTATCTTTGTATGTATTATTGAAGACTCAGGTTGTCATTGTTTTGATGAATGGTATTGTTTTGATCAATGGCATCACAAGCTAAGAGACCCTCAGTATCAAAACCTTTGTTTGTGAGAAGTATTTGCTGTAGGAATCGTATTTCCCATTTGGTCACTGGCCATCGTTAGACAAAGACTAGCAATGAATTCTATTAGCTATGAAATCTCCCAAGGCTTATAATAACATCTGTCAGATACAACGCAATTGCTCTGTGAAACTTCTCCCATGAGGACTCTGACTTTTATGTTGACAAATATTTCTGCCACTTGTAAATGGAAAGACTAACAATACTGTTTATTGAAAAGCTTAAATGTAATAAAAAATAAACATTTCATTCATGCTGCTAATTTCTTGTCTCTAAGTATTATCTTGTTTAGGAGATCATTCTCTATAGCAAATAGTGTATTGGGTGGAGTCTGGCAAAGTCATCTACTGCAGCTGCTCTATTTTATAGATTGAGGATTTCCCTCATTTCATTGTAGGCTTTTCTCCTTTTTTACATTTCTTGAATTATCAAAAATAATTATCCTTATATATTATTTCTCAAAGGTGTTTTCGGGTCGGTACGCCATATCTCCCTTAATACTTCAACAAAATTAATGATTGAGACATCATTTTGAAGATTACGTTCCCCGCTAATGACAAAAATAAACAAATTGTTTAAAATTAATATTTTCGTTAAAAAGCTTTATTTTAAAAACCTTTTTATAAAAATATAGACACGCTTTAACAGAAGCGGCTTATTTTTCAAAAGCGAAAATTTCAAATAATGCTTTAGCGTCGTAAACTTCAAATATATCCTTTTTTGAATAAAAATGTACTTTAATAGGATATTTCATCGTTTATTTAATAAGAACAGATAAAAACAAACAAAGATTTTTATTTTCATAAAAAAACAAACAAAGATTTATATTTTAATAAAAAAAAACGATTTATTACACTAAAAAACATAAAAATTTGTTAATTTCTCATATATTATTTCTCAAAGGTTTTTTTTTTTATTATTTCCCTTAATACTTCATCAAAATCAATGATTGAGATATCTTTTTGAAGATTACGTTCACCGCTAATGACGAAAAATAAACAAATTGTTAAAATTAATGTTTTCGTTAAAAAACTTTGTTTTAAAATCTTTTCCTAAAAATGTAGAAGGCAATTCACAATCTGTTCATTTATTTATTTCCACATTACCATTCGGTGACTGATCAAGATACCATGCGAATTATTCACACGGGCAACCTTTTTATAAAAATGGAGAAGGCGCCATCTATTGGCAAAGTGTTTAACTAACATGCACGACAGCTGTTGGATTTCTTTATTATTTCTCAAAGGTGGTTTTTTTTTGTTGCGAATTATTCGCACGGGTCAACTAGTAGATGTTTATTTTTCCGCTTCTATTTCACTTTTGCATCTTTTTTTTCATAATTTATGCTTAGTAAAGAAGTTTCTGAAACAATCATTAAATTAATTTACATTTCTATGGAAATTGGATTAGAAATTCTGAAGAGATTGTATATGAAAGAATAAAAGTTGAAATTCAGCAGACTGTGATTTTTAGGACGAAAGTCATATCATCTGCTGTTTAGAACACTACATAAACTAGTGGCCAAAATAGTGAATATCTTTTAAAAAATTTGTGTTTTTCAAGGTTGTTATCTCATAACATCTGTTTTTCTTAGAATAACAAAATAACTTTAAATGTCATTAGAAAAACAATGTAATATATAAAGCAATTCAATACAATTTGAAAAATTATGCAGTAAAACCATAATGAAATGTATTTCAAAAGTTCTCATTACTTCTGTAAGGACTTCGTTAGGACTTCGGAAACTGAAACTAGATTGATAGTTCAAGACACAGGATGGACATGGATGCTTTTTCTCGCATTCCCTGTCCGCCTGAAGGCTAGAATAGGTCTCTAATACTTAAAATACTTAAGCTTTTACTAAATCTTTACAAAATACTGAATTATTGCAGAATTTGTAAACGTAAAAATAATTGAGACAAAGTAAATACAAGAAGTCAATTCATGTTTTTTAAGAAACACAAAATCAATTTGCAATCTTTCAAACACAATGATTAAAACAGACTGATTTAAGCAACAACTAGTTTATTCAAAGCATTTGAAATTTAAAGGTCAAGTGCTTCTGCCTTGAGTTCATCTATATCCCAATTTGTATAAGTAAATTATAAATGTAAATGTTAGTGTATATCTATATCTAATGATGTTTGTAAAACAATTGATAATTTCTTCCATGAAATAGATAACGCAGCAGAAATATTTTCCAATACATAATAAAACTACTTCATAAAAACTATTAACATCAATTTGTATTTAAATGTTCAACAAACATAAGACAATCGAAACAATAAACAAAGTTTACAAATCCAATGATCAAGCACAACATTACAACGATTAAAACGTTTCAAATTAACATATGATGTTAATATGTACACAATATGATTAACATATTGAAAAAGGATCTAGAAGTAAGAGGATACGTACGTTGTTTTATCATTATGTTTTAACGTTTTAATCGTTGTAATGTTGTGCTTGGTCATTGGATTTGTAAATTGAATATTCAGCACGTTAAAAATAGTATAATATAAATAAAGAAAGTTGTTAATAGTACTGTACTATCAAAAAAAAATTGTGAACTTTTACATATACTATCAAAAAAAATTTTTTTATTTAATTTTTTTTTCTGTCTTTTAGAAAACCATGTAATAAGTTATTTTAAAAAAATATTTTTTATGTATTTCCGATAATATCGATTAAAAACTTTTCAAATGCTTACTATAAGACGAGATTTTGTCTAATTACCATCATTTTCCTGCCACTCCGAAACAGGAAGTAGTCTCAACCTGAAACCCTTCTGATAATTTCTTTTAACTAAAAATAAAGTTTGTTAATCGTTCTCTGAAAGAGCACAGAAAACTTTCTCTGTATTGTCTTTCTTATTTCCTGACATCTGATATTTTACATAAATTTTTAATTTTCATTTTTTAATATCTTGCTTTCGCTTAATTTAGGGAGTTAAAATGTGAATTTTTAATGTAATTACAAAACAAACAAATTATACGTTTGGTTAGTTTCAAAAAATTCTGATAAAAATTGTGTTTATTTGAATTTAATCTACCGAAAAAATGTAATTTGAAGGTCCTTGTGTTTCTGAAATGTCATTCATATGTTAATTGAAACGATCAGGAAGCGATAGCAATGATTATCAATTATATAAAGAAAATTCTTTTAATTCAATATTCCAATGTGAAAAGAAAAACGCAATATTTGCAGAAAGTAACGAAAGATCCAGAGATCACTGTCTTGAACTGTTGTTTGTCTTGTGATTACATCTCGCAAAATACTGCAGTCGAAACTCCATATATCGAACTTCGAACTTCCCCATATCAAATTTTCTATAAATCGAACTCTTAGCAAATCTCTTCGTTCATTACATAGAAAAACTGTTTCTAAATATCGAAAAAATCTCTATATATCGAAATTTTTTTTCAAGACTTATTGGGATAAAAGTTTGGAGAAAGTTGAATTGCTGAAGAATGTAGATAGTGGAATGTGCAAAAAAGACATTTCAGCTAAATTTGGTATTCCCGCAAACACGGTGTCGACTATTATAAAAAATCGGAATGTCGTTATTTATTATCCTACAGACGAAGACATACTGAGTTCGTTTCATGAAACTGAAAAAGAAATCGAAGAACCAGAGGAAGTAAATGAATCTGAAAACATTTCCAAGCCATCGGAAAAAGAAATGCGAGAAGTGTTTGAATCAATATGTCGTGGACTTCAATTCGCGGAAAATGTTCCTGATGAAGTTTTTAGTGGACTGAATAAATGCGAACATTTCTTTGATGAACTTTCCGCAAAACTGGCTGTTCAGCAAGATATTCGAAGTTTTTTTTAAAAAAATGTAACTGTGATCATTGTATTCACTGTCTGGATTATTGTTTTTTTAAAAGATATGTAGTACTCAATAAATCTTTCCTATTAATTCATTTTTTAATTACCTGTATTAACTTTTATTAAATGTGATTCGCATATAAATTAGAAATTAAGTTTCGTATACGAAAATTAGCTTTAATTTTAATGTTTTAGAAGTAATTATAATAAAATTCTATATATCGAATTTTTTATATATCGAATTTTTTCCGGCAATTTGCTACTTCGATATACGGAGGTTCGACTATATATCTTTTATTCCATCTGTTTTATCAACAGAAACAAAATGGTGAAGAAAGTAGCGGTGAATTAGGAAATCCGTCGATTTTTAAAGACTGATAGTGTTTAAGAGCATTTATGAATAAATCAATTCACAGCTTTCTAGTAATCACAAAAGAACGCGACCCATTACAATTTGCTATTCAAACGCTCACCTTATTAACAAGGACACTAGTATTGGTTGGAGCGCAGATATCATTTATTCAAGTCAGTTTTAATTCAAAGGGTCAATTGTAACTTGAAGGAATGCTCGTATTGAACTCATTTAGTATGACTACACCCATTTTGCATGTCGATAACTCTGAGGAAGTGGGTCCAGAATACCACGTTCAATTTCTTTATGAAGAATTTTTTACTTAACTTTATCTGATTGATAATTCTGATAAAGTCTGTTTCTTAAAAATACATCCAAGAAAGAAGCCTACATATTATAAACATACACAATGACTGAAATCATCAGTGATAAATAAATAGTGGAACTTTTTCTTTAAAGCATAACTTTATTATAAACTTCATTTAACTAAGATTTTTTTTAATTTTCTTGCTTTGTAGAAAGAAAACCTGTTTCAACATCAAGAAAGTAAAATAACAAAACTAAAGAATTAAAGTCAATTCTTTTAAATAATTGTTGTAAATACTAATATCTAATCAGATCTATAAAAATATATTAATGTTTAACTGCAAAATTTCATCTGGAAAGGGCCTTAGAAGGTTTATGAACACCAAAATATAAACAGACAATAAGACTAATTTCTTTAGTATGAAAGTTGATGAAATCACTGATTTATAATTTGAGTTACTACGTCGACAGTATTCTAAGTAATAAAATGACACTCCTAATCACCTACACATATTAGGAACCTACAGATATCATTAGGAAAACTGAATTTGTACTGTGGATCAAGATGAATCTGATCAAGTCATAGATATCTTTTGTGATTTTACGTTAGTTTTTACTCCAGTTTTTGAGAAATTAAAATTAATAAGAAAAAGCTACTTCTGTAAGGGTAATTCACCTGCATGATTACTAATTTCATTACTGATGGATGGAGAATGTTTAAATGAGAGAGAATAACCTCAACTCACGAATTATCAATAAATAATAATTTCTTAACATGTTTGTAAAAAGTACAATCGCCAAATATCATTCCCTTTTTATTTTTTATGTTAAAAGTATATTTTATTTTTGGAATGAGAATAAAAGAAATATTAACTGATAAGCAAAAATATATTCTTTATTCTATTTTCGTTATAAAATCTTCGCATAATGCGAAGTTATTTTAATAAAGAAATTTAATCTCAATTTTAGAACAACACAATCTTTATTTTTTTAAAAAGTAACTCTTGCACTAATAATAAATTTCTTACGTACAAAAAATTATCTTACGAATTGAGTTGAAAATATCGAGTAATACTCCGATATATTGATTAAAATATACATTAATTATAATCACACTTTATGTATAAAGTTTAACTTTCAACATGGTTTAAAAAAAAGAACCATTATTCAGGATGACCAGTAAATTGAAGGGAATATAGTCGAAGAAAGGGGAAATGGTATGGCTTAAGAAAAAAAATAGTTCCAAATGTTAGCAGTAGATTCCGCTTTAAGCATCGCATTACGCAAAATACAAGACTTGTCATGCGCACGACACATTGCATTTGTTATAAAAACGCGGGGTACATTGCGTTTTCCTCATATTAATTCTGAGAAGCTCGCCATGACTCTCTCAATGAAGGATCCCGTGGCCGTCAAGATAACCTGATCTTAATCCTAGTGACTTTTCTGGCTATGGGGTTATCTGAAAAATGTTGTGTTGGTGGTCCGACACTCTGATCTTTTGTGGAATATGCAGTTTCTCGGTTTCAACTTGTGGCACGAAATTGAACATGTCTTGCGCAAGCCTCGCGATAAGTAACAACCGATTTCAGTGTTGCTTTTTATGCGTTTTTTGGCCGCAAGATAATTAAAAACCCATCCTTTTTCCCATCCGATGTGGTACGACCTTGCCGTGGTGGATGGGCTTTAAACTAACATATCTGTTAAATGACTTGGAAGTCATTTCTTCAGTAAAAACTCGGTACAGTCGTAGACAAATACGGTTGGTTTAACGTGCAACTCACGCCGTAGCCGTCGTACTGCGATTCAAATGTCACTTGAACTTAACAACTTAAATAGAAGAGGTCAATTCATGTTTATAAATTATTTTGTGTTTATTAAAAATCTATCAAACACATGCACAGCGGTTAGAAGAAACAGTACTTTAGATTGACGCAACATCGTGTTTATTCAATGCCATTGCAATTCAAAAGTAAAGTACAATTTAAAGGGATGCCTGCAATAAGTTTATTTACTAAATCTAGACCCTATTTTGCACCATTGGAAGAACTCTGGTAAGTGTCCACAATGGATACCATATCAGTTCTCAACATAATCGATTCAATAATTATACATGCGTTTTTTTCTATAATTGCCATCATTTCTCCTGACGCACTCAATGACCTCCTGAAACTGTAAGTAGATCTTCTGATCATTTCTTTCACTTAAAATGAAGTTTCTTAATGCGCTCTTTGGAAGAGCAGAGAAAACGTCAAGATCTTTTCTTTCTCATTTCTTAGCATCTGATATTTTCCATACAGTATATTTATTTTTAATTTTTTGAATCTCGTTTTACCTTTATTAAAGGAGTTCAAACTATTTCTGTATCGATAATTAATTTTATATTCCACAGTAAAAATGTAAATTTTTAATGTAATTGTGTCTCGGGAAAATTCTGTTTATTCAAACTAATCTAATGTGAAAATGTAATTTCAAGGTCAATGTATTTCTGAACTATCATCGTATGTTTATTGTAATGCTAATGAAGCGATAGCTGAATATATTTTCACTTTTCTTTTATAATTTTTTAATTCATTATTTCCGAATGGAAAGAAAACATTTCCAGAAAATAATGAAACATCAAGAGATCACAGTGTTGACGTGTTAATATTTTGCGATTACATGTCGCAAAATAGCTTCTATTCCGTCTGTTTTATCACCGGAAACAAAATGATGAAGAAAGTCGCGGAGAATCAGAAAATTAATGAATTTGAGAGACTGATAGTGTTTTAGAGCATTTATGAATAAAAAAATTTTCAACTTTCCAATATACATAAAACAAAGCGACTCCTTGAAATTTGCTACTTAATCTCTTACCTTATTAACAGAGACACTAGTATTGATTGGAACTCATCGATTGTGGAAGCCATTCATTTCAGCTGAACTAATCCAAGGTTCGAATCACAGAAAGCTTGAATGCTTATCTTTCTAAAAGTGTTCATATTTCAACTACATTTGCTTTTTTTATTAGTCTTAATTGTCAAGCCTAATTATTATCTGTCTTAGAACTTAAACATTGAATTTAAACATAGTTTAAACATTACTCTGATTGGTCTTGTGAAACTCTTTACAGGAATTCATATTTTATTCCATTAAATTCTTGCTTCATAATAGTAGTTATGTTTAATAAAGCAATATGCAACTAACTATTTAAGTTTCTTATTGTTTATAAAACAAGTATAAAGCTGAGTGTGAACTGAAGATTTAAAAACAAAGAAAATATTACTACTAGTATTACAAGAAGTAATTATTATATTATTTTGCAAAGAAATTTAACTAAAATATATGAAACACTTCTGGAGCAAATGTCAATCGTTATTTCTTATTTCTTTTTCTCCATTTAATAATTTATAATTGCTTTATCAGTAATTCAGTTCCAATTCTTAAACTGGATTAGGGTATAAAATTAACGAAAAAAGTCTCTATTTCAATCAATATATTAGGAACGTTCAGGACATCTCAAGACTATAGTTGTATTCAATGAAATCACAGTCGCCATCAGACTCACTAGATTCAAGATATTTTTTTTTCTTTTACAGAAGTATATAATATCTTGATTTTTGAGAAATTAAATGTCTTCAAAATGTCTAAATTGTTGCTATTATAATTGTTTAGTTCTTTTTGTAATCCAAATGAATATATGAGGAAGAAGAATGTCTTGTCTTCGATTATTACATGAAGTACTCTCTCGCGAGAGTGGCATTAAAGTAGGTGTTATTTTGAAATTTTGTATTATTGGTTATTTCAATATAATGAAGACGAATGTTAAAAATGAACTTTAAAATTTCTTTGCCTAATTAATCACAATAGACAAATTGAATGAGTATTGATTGACAAAAATTCAAACAAAATAGGATGCCAAAAATCCTCTGTAATAAAAGTTTTGAAATCGAACTATTTTTATTGGCGGCTTTATATATCAGAATATTCAATTCCTACACTTAATTTGTGAAACGAAATATATATAAAGATTGAAGACATTGAATCATTCATTGAAATTATTTTCTGAATGACGAAAATGAGTTTGTAAAGATCAAATGTCATTGATTACATCTTTGAATATAAATTTAACATGTTTGAGGATTTTTAAGTGATTATCAGAAAATGGTAATCAGTAACAAGATTATTAATAGTAATTAAAATGTAATCAGTTTAACTATATTCATCATCAGAAATACAGATTTCATTTAGATTTCAAATTAAAAATGCTTAAAGAGATAATAAAAGCAACAGACTTAGCACTGAGATATAGTTGAGGAGACAACTTAAAGTTTTGAGAAATATATTTTCCATTTCTGAATAAAAATGCATTGTTTCCGAAGGACTCGTTTAAGTTTTTCAAAAGATCGTATAGAGCTTATTTTTTTCATCGCTGAGAATAAAATATTAAAACGTAACTAAGCTTGGAAATTATTTTTAGAGGGATAAATGTGACCATCCGCCTTCCATCTTTTGGAAGATAGATTCACAATATAATTGCCAGTTAAAGACATCTGGAAATGTTAGTGATGGTTTTCAAGAATTAAAAATATAGGATTCTTCTTTATTTAGATTAATAATATTCTGATATCTTCAGATTAAAAAATATATAATTTTAAAATAGCGTTATCCTATATTTGGTTGTTAGTCTGTGATCGAAAAATTAGGAAACTGAACTACATTGATAGTTCAAGGCACAAGTTGGACATTTTTATCATAATCTGTGTCCACCTGAAAATTAGGCCTCTTTGGTCGATCCTATGATTGCAACTCTCCTTTAGAAACACAAATAACCCTGTGGCAGGCAAAAGGAAAATCCTGGATAATTCTCTCTACTTCGCTATTAAGTAAAATAAGATGATGATTAGATTAATATTACAATATTAGAGGTTGCTGTAGAGCAAAAACGTATTTCAAAACTGTTTCATTTTTTAAACAAAATAGACCTATACGATTTAAATTTTTAAAATAATTTTATCTGGAATATACTAGAGGTTTTATTCGATCATTACAAAATACTGAATCATTAGAGAATTTTTAAACGCAAAAATAAGTGTAACAAAGTAAATAGAAGAAGTCAATTAATATTTTTTAATAAAATCAATTTCTATCTATCAAACACCTACACAGAAGTTAGAAGAGACACTACTATAGATTGTCGCAACAACTAGTTCATTGAAAGCCGTTGTAATTTAAAGGCTTTCAATTACAATTTCAAATGCGCCCTGCATTAAGTTCATTTAGTAAATCTAGATCCCATTTTGCACTATTTGAACAAATCTAATAAGTGGCCACAATGGATATCATATTCGTTCTGAAAATAATTGGTTCAGTAATTACACACGAGATTTTGTCTAATTGCCATCATTTTCCTTCCCCTTCTAAACCGCAAGTAGCCTGAACCAAAAAACCTTCTGATAATATCTTTTATCTTAAAATAAAGTTTGTTAATCGTTCTCTGAAAAAGCATATTAAACTTTCTTTGTATTTTCTGCCTCATTTCTTAACATCTGATATTTTACATAAACTTTTAATTATCAGTTTTTGTATCGCGCTTTCGCTTAATCTAAGGAATTAAAATTTGAATAGTTAATATAATTACAAAACAAACAAATACTTTTTGATAGTTTAAACATTTTTCAAAAATTTCTGATGAAGATTGTCTTTATTTAAAATTCATATAAAGAAAAAATTTAATTTGAAGGTCACTGGGATTGTGAAATGTCATCATATGTTTATTGTAATGTTTATGAAGGGACAGCAAACTATTCCGAAAGCATAAATACAAAATTTATTGATTTTAATTCTTACATGTGAAAAAAAAACCGCAATATTTGCAGAAAGTAAGGAAAGATCCAGAGATCACTGTCTTGTACGGTTGTTTGTCTTGTGATTATATCTCGCAAAATAGCTTTTATTCCGTCTGTTTTGTCACCGGAAACCAATGGTGAGGAAAGTAGCGGTGAATTAAGAAATTCGTCAATTTTTAGAGACTGATTGTGCTTAAAAGCATTTATGAATAAATCAATTCACAGTTTTCTAGGAAACACAAAACAACGCGACCCCCTACAAATTGCTACTCAAACGCTTAACATGTTAACAGGGACACAAAGAATGGTTTGAGCGCAGATATCAGTTATTCAAACTAGTTTTAATTGAAAGGATCCATTGTAATTTTAAGGATGCTCATATTGAACTCATTAATATGTCTAATCCAATTTGGCACCTGGATAACTCTGAGGAAGAAGCTACATTGGGATCAGGATACCATATTGAATTTCTGTAGTAGTTGAATATTTGTCGAATTGTTTACTAAACTTTATCTGGATTGATAATTGTGATAAAGTCTGTTTCTTAAAAATACATCCATGAAATAAAGCTAAATGTTATAATAACTGAAATCATCAGTGATAAATAAATGGTGGAACTTTTTCTTTAAAAGGAGAACTTTATCATCATCTTCATTTAAATAAGACTTTTTTAATTATCTTGCTTTGTAGAAAGAAAGTCTGTTTCAACTCGAAGAAAGTAAAATAACAAAACTAAAGAATTAAAGTCAATTCTTCTAAATAATTAACTGCAAAATTTCATCTGGAAAGGGTCTTAGAAGGTTTATGAACACGAAAATATAAACAGACAATAAGACTAATTTCTTTAGTACGAATGGTGATGCATATCACTGATTTAAAATTTGAGTTACCACGTCTATAATATTTTAAGTAACAAACTGACACTCCCAATCCCGTACACGTATTAGTTAGCGATAGATATCATTCGGAAAACTGAATTTGTACTGTGGATCAAGATGAATAACAAATAGAATGTTTCTCATATGAATCGCTAACTGCAGAAAGGCATCATGTCCAAGTTTTACGATTTTTTTTTTTTTATTATTAAAATTGTGGCTAGGAACAAGACGCAACGTTTAATATTGAAAGGAAACACGTCCGCACAGTAGTATTGGCATGACAACGACTTCAATATTCTATTTACCGCAGAAGTGTATTAGGGTTTACTATGTTTTTTTGTCTCTCCTGTGAAACTGGCAAAATTGGACTTGTTTCCTTTCTGCAGTTAGCGATTCATATATGCATTTTAGTTTTCCAGATTAACCATTCATTTGGAGATTTCTCCATTTTTGATTGTTTATATTTGGCCCAACATGTGCGTTTTATTGATGATCAAGGTTTTCGCCACTCATCACCAGAAGGAGCGGCATAGCTCAAGACATCGACTTATGCAAATACTGCACGGGGACTTTCCATAACGTTGCAGTTTAATTGTCATTTTAATATTTTTTGATTTCTACAGATAATCGCAATTCTTTTGTGTCCCGTATTCTTGAGAATAGTTACTACCTAGATTGTAATTTTAATTTGTAATAATAAGTTTTAATTTTTATTAAGCATATTAATTTAATTTATTAACTTTTGTCCTCTATATTTATTTTAGCCGCAGCCATAGGTCTGAGCATGTTTTTAGTAACTTTAATTGGATACCAATAGGACTAGTGAAAGTCTTTGTTAGGAATAATAATAAGTTA
>JAFIDM010000793.1:0-14255 GCA_023159025.1 Thereuonema tuberculata
GCTTATAAATTTAATATCTCAAATATTATTTCGTCATTATCAAAACACTTTAAAATTGTTTTTTTTTCAACTATTGAAGCACTCTATTCATTGTTTGAAAAAAAAGATGCTCAAATAGAAAAAACCGAGCTGCCTACTACGCAGCGATTTGGAACCCTTAGGAAAAAATATCTGCTCTAAATCTTTCAATAATCACTTAACGAATTGTATTGAAATCTTTAAAACAGATTAATTTTATTTGTTGAAAAATCGAAACTTATTAAAAAATTATTGAAATTCAAGCATGTATACATGAATTGATATCGCTACAACATGTGTTCAGAGTATTGATGATTTTATTTCAACCATCAACTGACCTTTCAATTCTTGAAGCCATCAGATAAAATTCAAATTAACGGAATTCCTAAATAGGTTTAAAAAAAAAACATCCACAATATATTCAAATATTTATTACTTTTACAACTGTAAACCAATATCATCTTCTTAATTATACTATTAGTAATTTCAGGATGATTTATTCATGCAAAACAAATAAAGTAAAAACGAGGCTTATTAGTTGCAAGCAAAAATCAAAATTTTAATAGACTGAAAAGGGGAACGAATTCAAGCAAACCTCTTTTAAAGTTGATAAAGTATAATTTATGGTAATAATATATATCAAGTAAATTTTTTAAAAATTTCAATATGGTATTTGATTATATTGATAATACCTTATTCTATTCACAAAGTTTAAAATTGGATAACTGAATTAAACTTTTAACTTTGTATCTTCAGTTTCCTAAGGGCAAAACCTAACAATGTAATTTTCTAAAATTGTAGATAGTGTCGTGAAAATTTTTGAAGAAATGATAGAGAAGTAATGACTGAGATTATAATAATTTGATTAAATTATAAAATATGTTTTCATAAGATAGGTAAGCACAGAAGAGAAGAATATAAGAGATTCCTTATTGTCAGGAGTAAACACTTAGCAAAATCTTCTTGACGAGAAAAGAAACCCCGTATTTTTTACTGGACCACAGGATTAACGAACTTTCTTGTTGTGCCTAAAGAAAATTTATCAGTACAAAATCTTATCGTGCCTAGGTAAAGAAAATAAAGTTTTAAATATAAAGTTTTATTGAGATCAAATAATTCTATTTTTGCCTGTTTTTCCAGAAAACAGATATCACTCAAAAAAACCATCATAAAATTCGATGTAGTGAAAAAATGGCTTAAATTCGATTCACATGTATACTTAAAACGATAAATGTTTCAATAAATATCAAAATTAGGAATCTTTAAATCTAAAACTTTATAATCTTTAGACATATAATAATTCTCAACCACATATAGTCTCAAAACATTATAACATATTCTTGAAAACAAATATAAGTTTTGTGGCTTATTTTGTTTCTCTGGCTTTCTTCAATCCTTCTCATATTAACATTTTTTCAGAATGAACTATCTTTTTTAATAGCACCGGAGCATCAATGGTAATAAATATACTTGACATTTAGAAATGGTGACATTTAGAAGAAAGAATCTGCTTTTATTTGAAAAACATTCTCAGCCAGATTTGACACTCACAACAAATATCAATTTCAGACAAATAGATAATTTTCGGTTGATTTTGGTGTTTAAAAATTGAAATAAATTAAATAAAATAATTTTTGAATACACTTTTAGGCTTCTGAACGACGCATTATATCCCCGGTTTTTCTTTCTGTATGTGGAAACAAATCCCACAATGCTTCGCAACGCTTGTGTTAGCTCAGTTGGTTAGAGCATAGTGCTAATAACGCTACTGTCGTGGGTTCGATAACCTCATGGGCCATTCTTATTCTGAATTTTTCAACTTAAGGTTTTTATATCATTATTCATAGTTCAATGTATTAACAATGTTTGAGTTAAGAATGACGACTATTCCATATAAATAGGAGTGGGTAAGATAACATGGGGTCGCAAAGAGACTAGCGCGTGCATTTTCTCGAACAACCCGGCGCAGTCTATTCTAAAGTATGGGATACTCAGAAGCCGTTGCGAAGCACAGTGATTGGGTTCCTACCTTGTTACGCTAATAGAATAGTAAAAATTTGTCGTCCCAAATTATGAATAGATGTAACTGTTAGAATCATAAATAGTTATAGGAAAAAGAAATTTTAAATATTTTTTAAAGTTTTTGTTGTTATTTATAGTGATAATGGTTAACTAATTGACCTGTGCGAATAATTCGCAACAAAAAACTACCTGGGAGAAAGTTACTTCTATAAATGTAACTTTTTCCAATGTAAACAAATCTATCAGCTGTCGTGCATGTTAGTTAAACACATTGTCAATAGATGGCGTCTTTTCCATTTTTATAATAAGGTTGGCCAGTGCGAATAATTCCCATGCTATCTTGATCAATCACCGAATGGTAATATGAAAAAAAATAAATGAACAGATTGTCAATATATAACATTTCTACATTTTTATAAAAAGATTTTAAAAAAATATTTTTTTTAAAACATTAATTTTAAGCATTTGTTTATTTTTCGTCATTAGCGATGAACGTAATCTTCAAAATGATATCTCAATCATTAATTTTGATGAAGTATGAAGGAAAATAAAAAAAAAAAAAAACAGTTTTTAAAATTAATTCATGAGAAGTTGACAAATTTTTATGTTTTTTACTGTAATAAATCGTTTATTTTTATTAAAAAATAAATCTTAAGTTATTTTTTATCTGTTCTTATTAAATAAACGATGAAATTTCATTTTAAAGTAGATTTTTATTCAAAAAAGTATATATTTGAAGATTACGAAGCTTTAGAATTATTTGAAATGTTGTTTTGCTTTCGAAAGATAAGCCGCTTTTGTTAAAGCGTGTCTGCATTTTTAAAAAAAGCTTTTGAAAATAAAATTTTTTAACTAAAACATTAATTTTAAATCATTTGTTTATTTTTCGTCATTGGCGGGGAGCGTAGTCTTCGAAATGATCTCTCAGTCATTGACTTTGATGAAGTATTAAGGGAGATATGGCGTACCGACACAAAAACACCTTTAAGAAATAATTTATAAGGATTTATAATGATTTCCGAGAATGGTTTCTCGATAGTTGAACATTATCTGTTCAGTATTTACGAAAACTAACAACAGAAAGAACATTGTATTTTGAAGTATTTTATTGTATTTCTTATTACAATGCTCATTCAAAATACAAATCGTTCATGTAGGCGGATGGACGACTATTTTGTTTTATATATTTATATTTTAATATACATATATAATTAATTATAAAATTAAAATATAATTAAAATACATATATAATTTTATATATATTTTCTTCTCCTACAATCACCTTAAGTGAAGAAATAGGCCTATTAATTATAAAAATATATGCTTTGTTCATGAGCTACCATGGGAGAATGGAAATAAGAAGATCCTCATGAGAACTAAAAAGAAATTAGTCTAAACTTATCCTTTGCAATTTGAGTCGCTATTCTTCGATAGAACTGTTTTTGTATCAGGTTTTTTGGCAGTTTAACTAAATTCTTTTATCTTGATATTTTTGGTTGTTTAGAATAGTTTGTTAAGTATTTTCTGTATATTTATCTTCTTTACTTATACGAATGTACTTGTTTAATATTTGTAAGATTGAAACATACAGGAAATTTAATTGATTTGAAATACTGAGATATTGGAAAGAATAATCTAGGGGCAAAACAAATATCATATGAAACAAAGTGAGTCAATCTTATGTCTCATATGTACATTCCTTGAATATATTTTTTGTAGTTTATTCTAAAGGAAAAACAAGAACAGTGAACTAAATAAATGTCTCCCTTTGTATGAGCATTTATTCAACATAGGAAATTTAATATTATTATTACTTAAAATTAATTAAATAATAAAAGCTTTACAAATCAAGAAAAAAAATACTTATTTTAAGTTAAAGTAAAGTTAAACAAAGGAGACAGAAAATATTTAAAATTTTTGCAATCACTATCGTATTTTTTTTTTAATATATTATTATAAATATTTCATTACAAATGAAAACAGAACTAAATCAAAGAACGTTTATAAATTTCTTCTTGAAATTTCATTTTATTATTTTCTATTGGTTGTTTTTCAAAATTTTAATAACAAAAAAAATAATAAAAAACCCTACATTGTTTTCAAATGGAAATTTCTGCTGAAAGAGAACGACACAATTTTTTTCAATTTTTAAAAACAAAAATAAATTAAATTTGAAAATCGACATAATTGATGAAAGGTGAATAAATTTATTTATATAAAAAAAAAAATGCCAACGAATGGATTACATACAAGGATTAACTGACCACAATTTGAAATTTGAAAGTTTTTAAAATAAAAATCAAATAATAATTTTTGGCGTTTGTGACAAGATAAGAATAATGATTTTAGGCCATTAAAAATGGAAGGAATTCTTTACATTGCAGGTAAAAATCTAAGGAACCTAATGCTGCTATGAGATACTAATCTGTTTCTACAAATGCAGAGAAGTCGTTAAGTTTCTTAACACTTACTGAATATATGTGAAAATATTTCTAAATTTTTATAACAATAACTTCTATGTCCATTGGTAGAGAATCACATGTTGTTTGTACTGAATTGTATAGAATACAATTAATTGAGCTGAACAACCAATTCGTAAAATAGGTCGATCTAAATCATTTCGAACTTTTCTGAAAACAATTACAATCCTCTTTCTCGTCACTACACCAAAATTACTGTTAGTGTTAGCAGCAATATATCAAACCAACTTTTCTTCAAGTTTGTAATTTTCACACACTGCAAAAGATACTGAGTCAAAATTTGAGCAGTTTCACCTGACAGTTCATCGAAATTTAAAGTTTAACTTGAATTCCCTCCTCTAAGCTAAAATGTCTTGTAGCAATCGCAACAAGTTTTACTTCACTTCTGTTTGAGTTATCCATCGTTACTGTTACATAATGAATGTTTTCCAAAGAATGCAACACATCATCAAATATAAATGGCGAAATAACGTTAACAACAACTTCCTCGGTTTTGGTTCTAGCAGATGAAAATTTTGGGTCATATAACTTTTCAACCAGTTCAGATGTGGAGTCTGATGAAACTGAGTTCATGTCTAGCAGTGTGGTAGAAAAATGTAGCCTCTTTAGCTGGACACTTCAGATCACTGTTATTCGGATTCCCATGTTTGGCTTTCAAAAAATCTCTTATGTTTGCTGAAGCAGTAACATTAATAGCACTCTTATGTTTGGCTGTTTTTACGTGGTCTTCAATATCACCCTTTCCTTTATGTGCAACATTACACAATTTCAAAAATGTTTATTTCTGTTGCAGGTTAACAAGAAAAACACATTTTCTTTTGCCCATTGCGAAACGATGAGCAAAAACACGAATGGAGATAAAGTGATTAAAAATTTGTAAACAAGTTACTTCACACACGAAAACAATATAAATACATTACCCCTGTTCGATGACAATTTACAAAGTGAAACTTTGTGGCGGAAGCGGTAGCCTTGCCTCCCCATCGACGTCAACGCTTGCTCCAAGGTCGACTCAACCCCGGACATATGTGCATCCCTGGATATTACCGCGGACAGCACTAAAAAAATCACTGGGCTACTGTACGGGTGAATCCCGGACGTATGGTAAGCGTACTGTTTACTACGTCCTAACGGAAAGAAAATACATGTCAATCTCATTGTTCGCAGTCTAAGAAAGCCCAAAAAAAAATTAGGGATATTGTATATATATTCAAATGTGATATTTTCATTTATGAATTGTTGAAATTATTATTTCTCATTAATAATTCTTCAATTAAGGAAATTACTTTATTTTATAATGTTTAGATATATTAGAAAAATAATTAATTTGCTCATGAGAAAAGATCAAATGGTAAAATTTATAAATACTGTTATAACATATTTGAGTCAGTTATTATTTTTTGAAGATTATATTGACTACCTATTATAATGTTTCAAAATCTTTGGATTTTTAAATAAAATTAATTTAATTTTTTAATAATTTCTTTAAAGTTGTTTATGAAATTTGTCGATGATTTTGTATTTTTAAATATCTACAAAAATACAAAGTCAAATGTTTTTTTACCTTCTATTTTTAAAAGAGAATTTTCATCTTGTATACTTAATAAACGACAATAGAATATCAAATATTAGTTTCCGAAAAGAAAATTCTAACTCAGAAAAGCATTGAATTGTTTGTTATAAATGTTTTTAACATAATTTTAGTGTTTGTTTGTGGAAGTTCCTTTTACTATTTAAAATAACGATTTATTACAACACATATAAAACATAATACAAAATAACCACAAAAAAAAAAAAACGAATTTCATCAACTTTTTTTTTTTTTAATTTTTTGGCTAGCATTTGATTTCTTTTATTTTCATTGTTCTTAATTGAAAACGAAGTCAATGTAGTTATTTTTTTAATTTTTTTTTCTGTTTTTTTGTTTTGTTTTTAATGTTTCTGAGTCCTATTAGGTGTACTTATAATAATAGACATCTGTAGTATAGGTACTGATGAGTTTAATATTAATAATTAACAAAAATAAAAATAAAAAAAGTTAATTTCATAATTGTCTTATAAAATTTGTAATTTAATTTTTTCATCTATAATGTTAGAAATTAATCTTTCCTTTATATTTTTAATTTTTTAAAAATCGTAATTTTCCCTCTTAATTTGTTTGTATAATTTGTATATTATGTGACCATTTAAACGGTAGCCATAATTATTTCAGATTTTATTATTATTATTTAAATTACTAAGCCTGTTATTTCTAGTTTTTATTCTTCATTACATCTGTTTTTATCATTTTCTATTTTTTTAAGAAAAAATTAATAATTATTTTGTAAATAAATTTGTCCACTATAGTTAAGATTTTGAATTTTTTTCTTATATTTTTTTTTATCTGTACTTCTCCTATTAATGTTCAAAAAGATATTTTTTATTATTAAAAAAAAAAAAAAAAAAAAACTTTGTTTATATTTTCTGTTTGTTTTCTGTTTATAAAGATCTAACTTTCAAGACCATAGTGCAAGATTAAATCTACCAAAGATTTAAAAGTAATTAATTTTTGTTTGAAAGGAATTACAGTAGAACCTCATTATAACGGACTAATAGGGGCTGAAAGTTGTCCATTTTAATGAAAGTCCGGTTTATAACAAATAATTCTTATAGGGTGTAATGCAGCAGGGTGTACATCAATGAAAGTACGATAGTTAGCTATAAAAAGTGTATATTATATATCAAATAAAAAACAGCCTTCAACATAGTAGGTTGAATTGAAAAATATGTGTACGTATACACTGCATTAATTTTTAGAACAAGAAGGTCCAGGTTCATGTTGATTGCTTACATTCATTGGTTTGAAAAAATAATTTATTTTCTGCTGGGTTTGTTTGCTGCTTATTTCTTCAGTTAATAACTGACGGAAGTGCCGTAAGTTTTCATAATATGCAAACACATTTTCATTTGCCGATTGTTCAACATTTTGAATAACAAAATTTAAATGGTCTTTCACTTCGCTCACCTTAATTGTAGGCATCCAATTTTTTTTAAAACTGTCGGTTATAAGCGACATCCGTTATAATAGGGTCCGTTATAATGAAGTTCTACTGTATTTCTTTTTAATGATAAAATAAGTGAGTTAGTGTATTTAATTTTTTAATGATGTGGTGATATTGAGCATGCCATGAAAATTTTTTGTCAATATAGACTCTTAAATACTTTTGTTGAGAGATGTAGTCTTTTTTTTTGGCAATTGTATGGATCTTTATTAATTGGGTAAGTATTTTCCATATTTTCACAATTTTTGTTTTGTAAAGCACAGAATAAATTTTTATAGATAATTTTAATTAGATCATTAACTTTTCCCTTAATACCAATGAAATTAACTTTTTCTAACAAGAATTTTGAATTTATGCAACCAAAAGTTTTTTTGAAATCAATAAACGCAGTATAAATAATTTTACCTTCATTAAGTTTGTTTTTTATGTCTTCACTAAAAGTTATTAACAATAATTCAGTGCTTATATTCGGTTGATAAGCATATTGATTACTATTTAATATATTCTTTTTTTATATATATTTGTGAATCATATTATAGAGATAACTCTCAAAAATATTTTTCCAATTTATTTTTTCAGCTTTTTTAATTATTCTGTATAATTTATTAATAATTTTTTTTGTATCTTGATTGTAGTCATTTATTATTTGAAGTATAAGCTCATTTAATTTTATATTGAAAAAATAATCAATAATTAAATAATTATATATCATATTTCTATTTTTTTTTGTCACTTATAAGTTCATTTGTTCATTCCAAATAAGACACCGAAATGATAAGAAATATCCCATTCGATAATGATAGCCATTGATAATGGTAGTTATGATATTCTTAATTACAAAAAAACAAAGAACTATACATGACTCTGAAAATGTAGGTTTGGTATTAGCAATTCTAGTAGGTTTATAAATATGATTAGTAAAGCCTAGGTTATAGAAAGTCTGTAAGTAAATCTTTTTCACGTAAAAAGAAATCCCGTATTTTTTGCTGGACCACAGGATTCACGAACTTGCGAGTAGGTGTCTAAAGAAAATTTATCAGTATTGAAATCCTATCATATCTAGGTAAAGAAAATAAAGTTTTAAATATGAAGTTTCATTGAGATCAAATAATTCTATTTGTGCTTGTTAGCAATTTTCTAAAATTATCCAAAAAAACAGACATCACTCAAAAAAACATTCGTTAAAATTCGTCCTAGTGAGAAAATGACTTAAATTTCCATTCACGTATATACTTAAAACGATTAATGTTTCTTTACACTTATGTTAAAAATTAATAATCTTTAAATCTAAAAATTTATGATCTTTACTCAACCACATATAAAGTCTCAAAACATCATAACATATTCATGAAATCAAATTGAACGTTTGTGGCTTCATGTTGTTTCTCCCTGGCTTTCTTCAATCTTCTAAGATTAACTCTGATTCACAATCAACTATCTTTTTTAATAGCACCGGAGCATCTATGTTAATGAATATACCTGACATTCAGAAATTTTTCATAAATAGTTATAGGAAAAAGAATTTTAAGTATTTTTAAATTTTTTTGTTGTTTTTATAGTGATAATGGTTAATTTATAGTGATTTCAGAGAATAGTTTCTCTGTAGTTGAACATTATCTGTTCACTTTTTACGAAATCTAACAACTGAAAGAACATTGTATTTTGCAGTATTTAATTACCATGCTGATTTAAAATACAAATAGTTAATATGGGCGGATGGATGACTATTTTATTTTATATATATTTTTATATACATATAAATTTTCTTCCTCTACAATTGCATTAAGTGAAGTAATACTAATTATAAAAATATATCCTTTGTTCATGAGCTACCATGGGAGAATCGAAATAAGAAGATCCTCATGAGAACTAAAAAAAATTAGTCTAAACTTTTCCTCTGCATTTTGATTCACTATTCGTTGAAAGAACTGTTTTTCGAACAGGTGTTTTGGCAGATTAAGTAAATTCTTGTATCTTACTTTTCTAAACAAACAAAAATATTGTGTTAATTCTTTTCTGTATATTTATTTTCTTTACTGATGCGAATGTACTTGTGGAATACTTGCAAGATTTAAACTACAGGAAATTTAATTGATTTGAAAAACTGAGATATTGCAAAGAATCGTCTAGAAGAAAAACAAACATCATATGAAACCAAGTTAGTCAATCTTGTCTCACTAGTTGCGACCCGTGAAATATTCACGGAAATAAAACAAATTCCACGTTTTTCAAAAACACAAGATTGAAAAAGATGTTCTAAGCTAATTTTTTTAGAAGCCATGACTTCCAAAACAGCCCATATGTAATTTGAATATCGGCTTATTTGTTAAAATAATATTGTAATATTGTTAAAATAAAAAAAAAATTAAAATTATTTACCACTTTCATAGTAGCGGTTTTTTATTATGAAACATAATGGCAACCTTCTGCCCTAAAAGAATAGGTTCGTCGAAATTGAGACAAAATTAACGGAAATAAAACAAATGCCATATTTTTGAAATATCCTAAAATTTTTGAAAAACACAAGATTGAAAAAGATGTTCTAAGCTTATTTTTTTAAAGCCATGATTTCCGCAACAGCCCACATGTAATTTAAATGACTAAGCCAAATGTTGTTAAAATAAAAATAAAAGAAAATAAAAAATTGATTTAACAGTTTCAACAATAACAATAACGAATGTCCAACAGCCAATACCAATAATCCTGTCTGAACAACAATGAGGGCACGTGCAGCGTCATTATCTCCTACTTGTTGAATATTGAGGGAGCGGCGACACAGCCGAAATTATGTAAAAACCGAGGTTTTACAAACTATCTGATAAATTTTGACCCATGAACTTTATGCATTTCAGTGTAAACTTCATTTATATGAGAAGGAAAATCACAATACGCTGATATTAATTGTGTAATCGCGATTCGTTGTTGTGAAGTGAGAAAATAGTAGAGACTCCATCTTTCAACATGGGTGTGACATCATTGCCGACGTGTTCCAACGCTGCACTGTGATTGGTTATTTCAAATTACAAACCTACAAATTTACAAATAAAGTCCGTACAACTTTCGCCTATTAATAGGATGATGTGTACATTCAAAGTTGTCTCAAATGTACATTCTTTGAATATGTTTTTTTCTAGTTTTTTTTTTAAAGGAAAAACAAGAACATTAAACTCAAGAAATGTCTCCCTTTATATGATCATTTAGTCAACATATGAAATTTAATATTATTATTACTCAAAATTAATAATAAATCATAAAATGTTTACAAGTTAAGAAACAAAATACTTACTTTAAGTTTTTAAGTAAAGTTAAACAAAGGAGACAGAAATCATTTAAAATTTTCGTAAAAAGTATCGTATTTGTATTTTTTTTTCATATAATATTATAAATATTTTGTTACAAATTGAAAACAGAACTAAATAGAACAATATTTATAGATTTCTTCTTGAAATTTCATTTTATTATTTTTCTTTTTTTTTTTTTTTTTCAAAATTTAAATAACAAAAGAAGGCCATACATTATTATCAAACCAAGTTTTTCTTCAAGTTTTTATTTTTTCACACACTACGAAAGATGCTGATTCGAAATTTGAGCAGTTTCACCTGACACATCGAAATGTAAAAGTTTACCTTGAATTCCCTCCTCCAGGCTGAAATATCTTACAACAATCGGAACAAGTTTTACTTCACTTCTTTTTGAGCTATCCATCGTTTCTGTTACATAATTAATGTTTTCCAAAGAAAACAACACATTATCAAATTTAAATTGGCGCAATTACATTAACAATAACTACATCAGTTTTGGATCTAGTAGATGAAAATTTTAGGTCATATAGCATTGTAACCAGTTAAGACGTGCAGTCTGATGTTTAAACTGAGTCCGTGTCTAGCAGTGCGATATGAGAATGTAGCCTCTTTAGCAGCACTGTTATCCAGATCACTATTATTCGGATTCTTATCTTTGGCTTTAAAAAATCTCTTATGTTTGCTGAAGCAGTAGCATTAATAGCACTCCTACATTTGGCTGTTTTTACGTGGTCTTTCAATATCATCCTTTCCTTTATGTGCAACAGAAAATTCTCCAGTTCATAGTGTGCAATAAACACACTATTTAATTGTTACCGTCATTACACAATTTCAAAAATTTGTATTCCTGTTGCAGGTAAACATGAAACACAAACTTTTTTTTGCCCATTGCTAAACAATGAGACAAAAAACGAATAAAGATAAAATGATCAAAAACGTGTATACGAGTTACTTCACACACGAAAACAACATAACATTGCCCCTGTTATGTTGCCAAATGACTAAGTGAAAAGTTCTAGCAAAACCGATAGCCATGCCTACCCATCGAGGTCAGCCCTTGCTCCAAGATCGACTGAGAGAGGCATAGCCTTAAGAGTATTTTTAAAAACGCGATGTCGAACATATTTGTCTAAAATTAAAAAAAAAAAAATCCTTCCTAATCATAAAACTCTCAAATCCCGGATATTTTTGGAAATCCGGACATTACCCGGAACAGCACTAAAAAACCAGGACTATCCGGGCAGGACGTATGGTAAGCACGTCCTAACGGAAAGCAAATAAATGTCAATCTCATTGTTCGCAGTTTAAAAAAAGCTCCAAATAAATCAGGGATATTCTATTAATTCAAATGTGATATTTTGAGTTTTTAATTGTTTATTTAAAAAAAGTTGATTTAAAACATTCTTTTCTCTTTAATAATTCTTCAATAAGGAAAATTACTTAATTTTTATAATGATTAAATATAATAAAAAAATAAATAATTCCCTCATGAGAATGGATCAACCGTTATAATTTATAAATACTGTTTTAACATATTGAGTTAGTAATTATTTTTTGAAGATTATATTTAACTGTATATTATAATGTTTCGAAATCTTTCAATTTTTAAATGAAATTAATTTAATTTTTTAATAATTTCTTTAAAGTAAACTATGAAATTTGGCGATGATTTTGAATTTTTAATTATGTAAAAAAATACAAACCCAAACTTTTTGACTTTCTATTTTTAAAAGAGAATTTTCAGTTTCTCTATTTTATAAACGACAGTAGAAGATTAAATATTAGCTTCGAAAAGAAAAGCCTAATTCAGAAAAGCAGTGAATTGTGAGTTATAAATGTTTTTAACATAATGTTAATGTTTGTTTGTGGAAATTCTTTTCACCACTTAAAATAACGATTTATTACAAAACACTAAAACATCATATATTTATACAATATAACAAAAACAAAAACAAACAAAAAATCCCGAATTTCATCAACCATTTGTTTTTGCAATTCCTTCACTAGCATTTAATTTCTTTAATTTTCATTGTTCTTAATTGAAAACGAAGTCATTGTAGTTAATTTTATTTTGTAATATTTGATGAAAATAACAATGAAATTTATAATTTCAATTATCTTAGAAATTTTTATCTTAGAAATTGTTTCTTTTTTCGATAATTATTTTTTTATTTAGTTTGGTGTCAGACTGCTTATAAATTTATTATTTCCAATATAATTTCGGTAATTAGGAAAATATTTTTAAATCTTTTAATTTTTCAATTACTAAAGCACTCTACGCATCATTTGAAAGAAAGAGAATTTCCAAATTGCAATCCATGTGACGTCCTGCTAAAACAGAAAATATCGCGCTGTCTCTAACGCAGCGATTTGGAACCCTCTGGAAAAATAACTTCTTAAAAGCTTTCAATAATCAGTCTATGAAATCTAATGAAATCTTTAAAATAGATTAATTTTCTTTGTTCAAAAATCGAAACTCATTAAAAAATTATTAATTTTTTTAAATTGTAAGTTGCTACCGCTATAATTTGTGTTGAGAGTATTTAAGATTTTATTTCAACCATAAACTGATCTTTCAATTCTTGAAGCCATCAGATAAAATTCAAATTAAAAAAATACCACCCAAAACATTTCATCTATATATATAAAAATGAATATATCTTTCTTTCTTTCTTTCTTTGTCACTTTGTTTCTTTGTCCTTTATACACTCCTAGGCCCTTTGACCTATCTGGACCAAACTTTGCAGAATTACTCTTTAGGACACTGCGGAAAAGATAGGCTACCTTAGAACCCGGACTCCCCCCCCAAAAGGGTTGAAAAGGGGTAAAAGCCCTGAAAAACCCAATATCCACCTGGTGATGAAAATAAGAACTATACAAATTTTGTGTAAAGTGAAAAATTCGCTCTCCTATGGGGGGCAGGGACACCACACTTGGGTGGGAGGAAGCCAACACAAAGGCTGAAGAGTCCCACCCCGACCGACACCGGGACCTTATATTTAGGGCCCCTTCTCGGGCCCCCAAGTCAATTGCAAATAAGGAAAAATTCGCTCTCCTATGGGGGAAAGGGACACCCTACCTGGGTGGGGGAATGGCGACACATGGGCCTAAGTGTCCCACCCCCGATCGACACCGGGACCTTATATTTAGAGCCCCTTCTCGGGCCCCCCCAAATCAATTGCAAAAAAGGGAAAAATTCGCTCTCCTATTTGGGGCAGGGACACCACACTTGGGTGGAAGGAAGCCAACACAAAGGCTGAAGTGTCCCACCCCCGACCGACACCGGGACCTTATATTTAGGGCCCCTTCTCGGGCCCCCCAAGTCAATTGCAAAAAAGGAAAAATTCGCTTTCCTATGGGAGGCAGGGACACCACATTTGGGTGGGGGGGGG
>JAFIDM010000794.1:0-14254 GCA_023159025.1 Thereuonema tuberculata
AAGATTAACATTTATATAATAAAAAATGGTTAGTTCCGCTAATGGCTTCGTCTGATGAGTTTACAAAGATTATAAGAGTGTTTACAACATTCTGACCATAGTCATGGTGCTTGCATATTAATAATGAAAAATTTTAGAATTAAAGTTTGGCCTGGAATTTCAGAATTTTACACTAATGCCGCCAATTCAATTTGAAGAAATATTCAGTTTAGTTGGACAACATTCATAACTTTCCAAGACAGAAATCACCGTTGTTGTTGTTGTTGTTGTTTGTTGGTGTTTTAATGGCGCAAAAGCAGCAGTGGCTAAGCTGCGCCAAGAAAGGTAAAATTCAGAACATTGGAAAAGCAAAATAATCGAAGTAAATCAAGATAAAATGGGCAAAAACAAGGAAATAACTGTTAATTATAAAAGAGAGGCAAGGCCACATTGAGAAATGAAGCGGAAAACTGCGGAAATAGGTAACAACTCATTATCATTCAAAAGTAAGGAAATATGAAAAGGAACGTGAAATTTAAAAAGAGGATAAAAGCACTGACGACGATGTTGATTAAAAGCAGGACAGTCAATTAAAATATGATGAATAGTTAAAATAACGTTGCACGTAGAACACTGGGGAGGTGGACGATTGAGCAGTAAATAGCTATGTGTGAGTCTTGTATGACCGATCCTCAGACGCACCAGAAGAACATCCTTCTGACGAGTTGGAAGCAGCCGATAGGTAGGAGAGGATAATAAAGGACTGACAAGACGAAGTTTATTGCCGTGAAGATCATCCCATTCGTGTTGCCAGGCAGCTCGGAGACGAGTACGTATAAGAGCATTGATGTCAGAGGGAGGAGTGGAGATCCGTCGCAGTGGGAGACCAGCAGCAGATTTGGCGAGAGAATCAGCGTGGTCATTGCCGACAATACCGACGTGGCCTGGAATCCAGCATAAAATAAGCGTGCAATGTTGAAAATGTTGTAAGAAATCTAAAATGGACAAAACAAAAGGGTGAACCTTCACTGTGTGACTGCACAGTGCCTGCAGAGCACTCTCAGAGTCACTATAGATAAGAGTTTTGGGAAACTTTTCCTGAAATGCATACTTTAAGGCTAGGAAAATGGCGTAAAGCACAGCAGAGAACACCGAAACCTCAGAAGGAAGATGAACAACTTTCCTGAAAGTGGCAGTATAAAAGGCGGCTCCAACATAAGATGCGCCTTTAGATCCATCGGTGTAAAAAATGTTGAAGTCAGAATGACGGGACAAATGGTCCCGATGCAGATTCTGAAAGACTGTGGAGGACGTATTGATTTTTGCAAAATTACGAAGCGAAAAATCACAGGTTGGGAGTTGATAGTTCCAGTGTGCTGATGGTAAAGCAGGTAAAGTGGCAATGTTAAGATCAGTGAGATGTAGTGTAGTAAGCCAAGTCGTCACCCGATGTCCAAACGGTGGGATAATGGAAGGACGATTGGTAAAAAGTCGTCGCTGACGGGGACGACAGACACATTGATGAGCAGGGTGATGTGGAAGTGAAGAAATCCGTGCGAAATATTGCAGTGACATGGCTTGTCTACGAAAGTGCAGGGACGGTTCCAGAGCCTCTGCGTACAGGCTGGGAATCGGTGAAGTACGGAAAGCACCGAGGCAGAAACGAAGGGCCTGATTGTGAACAGGATCAAGTGTTCGAAGTACAGATGGCCGTGCAGAGCCATATACAATGCAGCCATAATCTAGTTTGGATCGAATAAGGGCACGGTAAATGCGCAACAAAGCCAGGCGATCACCACCCCAAGTGGAATGTGAAAGCGCTTTGATACAATGTAATTTTAAAATACAACGCTTCCGGAGATCAAGGATGTGATCCTTAAAAGTCAATTTCCTGTCAAAAATCAGGCCTAAAAATTTATGTTGAGAATGACATGGAAGTGGGACACCACCAAGAGTCAGCTGGGGATCAGGAAAAATTCCCTGACGACGAGTGAAATGGACACAGACAGTTTTGGATTGGGAGAAATTAAAACCATTAGAAATAGTCCATGCCTGCAACTGATTCAAAGCTAACTGCAGTTGTCTTTCAATCAGACGTAAATTTACAGAACGGCAGGAAATCTGTAAGTCATCAACATATAAAGAATGGTGGATAAAAGGAGGCAAAGCAGAGATGATGCCGTTGATCTTTACAGAAAAAAGGGTAACACTCAAAACACAACCCTGAGGGACTCCGAGTTCTTGAGGATAAACGGTGGATAGCGTAGATCCCAGACGAACTTGAAAAGTTCGATTTGCAAGAAAATTGCGAATGAAAATAGGCATGTGGCCACGAAGGCCATAACTATAAAGATCTTGCAAAATACCAAATTTCCATGTGCGATCATAGGCCTTCTCCAAGTCAAAGAAGATGGAGACGAGGTGTTCTCGATTAACAAAGGCAGTGCGAATAGTATCTTCCAAACGGACAAGATGGTCAGCCGTAGAACGATGTTGTCGGAATCCACACTGTGTGGGAGCTAGATGCTGATTGACTTCAAGAAACCATTGAAGTCGGCGATTTACCATGCGTTCGAGTGTCTTGCATAAGCAGCTGGTGAGTGCTATGGGACGATAATTATTTGGATCACTCACATCTTTACCAGGTTTAGCGAAAGGTATAATGATGGCTCGATGCCAACAATCAGGAAACAGGTGTTCCAACCAGATTTTATTAAATATAGAAAGAAGAATATTCAACGAAGAAAAAGATAAATGACGTAACATCACGTAATGAAGTCCATCAGGGCCGCATGCGGTATTTTTGCTATTATCTAAAGCAAACAATAACTCCTGGATACTAAAAGGGAGATTATATAGTTCTCTGTTGGAAGAAGAGAAGTTTAATGGAATAGCTTCAGTACGATCTTTAATTTGTTGAAAAGTGGAAGATAACAAAGCTGGGCTGGAATTCCGCGCAAAAGCCCGTCCAAGTGCTTCAGCTTGATCAGAGATGTTAGCAATTTCTTTTCCATCTTCTTTGAGGATGTGTAAAGAGTGAGGTACATATTTGCCGTGCATCTTCCGAATTTTATCCCAGAGGGTCTTTGAAGATAGTGTACATGTGATGGATGATATATAGCGTTTCCAAGACTCCTTCTGACTAACCCGACGGATACGACGAGCTAAAGCGCGGGCACGCTTAAAGGACAAAAGATTGGCAGAAGTTGGATAACGTCGGAAGATGTTCCAGGTTTTTTGTTTAAGTTTCTGTGCAGAAGTACAATCAGGAGTCCACCAAGGTTTAGGATGCAGTGGGAATCGTCCAGATGTTTGTGGAATGATTGCTTCTGCAGCACCAATAATGGTATGCGTGACCTCGTCAATAATTTGATCAATGGTAGCTGAAAGATCAATGGCTTCCAGAGTACAGCGGGTAGTAAAAGTTGTCCAATCAGCAGAGTCAAATTTCCAGCGAGGACGACAGGATGATGAAACAGCAGAACGAGGTAGTTCTTGGAGAATGATTGGGAAATGGTCACTGCCACCAGGATCATCAATAACATCCCATGAGAAATGGGGGAAGAGCGAAGCCGAACCGATTGCTAAATCTATAGCAGAAAACGATATTGGCGAGGATGTGAAATGAGTCGCTGCACCTGTATTAAAAATACAAAGATTGCGCCGAACTAAAAGATCTTCAATAACAGTTCCTCGAGTATTGGTGAAGTTAGAACCCCATACCGGAGAGTGAGCATTGAAGTCACCAACTAAGAGAAACGGAGTCGGTAATTGATCAAGAAGATTATCAATCTCTGTAGCCGAAACAGCCGTTGTGGGGGAAAGGTATAAGCTACAGATAGTAAAAAGGCGGCTTGTTGAAAGGCGAGCAGCAACAGCTTCCAAAGAAGTCGTAAGTGGAACAGGGGAAAAAGGAATGTCATTTCGAATAAGGAGACAAACTCCTCCACCGCTTCTATCAGTCCGCTGTTTACTCAGCATGGAATAACCATGAAAAGAAAAAGTGTCGTTTCCCGTAAGAAAAGTTTCCTGCAGACACAGACATACAGGGTGATGTGTGTGAACTAAAGCTTTAACATCATTTAAGTTGGAGCGAAGTCCTCTACAATTCCATGATAAAGAAACCATAATTGAAATTAAAAAGGAAAAGGTGAAAAAAAATCAACGAAAAAAAATCAAGGTGGAGCAGATGGTAGTGCCGGAAAAATAGGAGATGCTAAGGGGTCATTTATATCGTCATCAGAAGATCGACGGGGAGAGGAATGTCTCCGACGTCCACGAGAAGGCGAGCGTGAACGTGTGCGTAACAGGGATTGATGTGGAGAAACTGAATGCCGCTTCCGTGTGAATTTTGGAGCTGCTGGGGTAATAGAAGGACGTGAAGATATCGGTAAAGACAAAATGGTAGATTGTGAGGTAGATTGTGTAGCTGGCGAAGGACCTCGTGGTGTGCAAGTAGCAATGGTGTGAAATATTGAAGAAAAAGACTCATGAGGAGGACAAGTGATATCTGTTTGACAGGCGATCGAAGTCGTCTGTTTGGATTGTACCACAGAAGAAAAAGTCTTTTGGGCTGGCACTGCAGGAAGCATCTTCCGGGCCTCGGGATAAGAAAGAGAATGTTTCACTCTGATGGCCTGGATCTCTTTCTCCTCTTTCCAGCGAGGACAAGATCGGGAATATGAAGGATGGTCGCCGGAACAATTGACACACTTGAGAGGTAAAGTGCACTGTGTAGGCTCATGGGATGGCTCACCACACTTAGGGCAGATGGACTTGCCACGACAAGCTGCGGAGCCATGACCATAACGCTGGCATTTAAAACAGCGTAGAGGGTTCGGAATATACGGACGCACAGGACAGCGTAAATAGCCAGCGGTGACACTCGTAGGCAGTGTGGAGGAGTTAAAAGTAAGCACAATTGTGCGAGTTGGTACTTCCTTATTATCACGACGGATGTTAATGCGGCGAACCGCAGTGACACCCTGCGAAACAAAGCCTTCAAGAAGGTCAGCATCACATAGACCGTCCAGGTCTGGTTCTCGGATGACGCCACGACTAGAATTTAAAGTCTTGTGTTTAGTGACAGATACCGGAGTATTTGCCAGAGTCGTCAACTTAAGAAGTTGGTCCACAACTTTTGAAGAAGGCAGCTGGATTAGCAAATCGCCAGACTGGAGCTTCTTGACAGACTTGATATTTGAAGTGATACCTGAAAGTGCTTTCGAGATGAGAAACGGGGACAGTTTGGATAAAGGTGTGTCAAGGGCTAAAGAGTGCATAATTAAAAAAGTCTGACTGGTAGTACAAGGAGAGGTAACATCAACGGTGTGGGAATTGCTTCCCAATAAAGGAAAAAAATTATTAGAATCCATACACAAAAGATTTAGCTGGGGAGTAAACAGTCGCCAGGCAGCTATCCCCATATCTGCCTGGAAGGCACTGCCGAAGCAGTTTAAATACTGTGATTTGTTGCCAGGCAATCTTTTTTTTTTCCACAGGGATCGTTCAAGACACTAAAATAACCCCGTAGTGCCACACATCCATCGGCACGATGCCTTCCACCTTGGATTCGGGGGCGGGCGTTTAGGACCCACGGAGGGTAAAATACCCTCCAAGGGTGTCCCTCACCATGTAGGAACCCGCATCGAGGGGGCGCTACGATGGACTGCGCTGGTGTCTCGGCATTTCCTCCTTGACACAACAGGACTATGGGTATCCCGCCAATACTCGGTCGCCAGAGCCTCATTCGTGAAAACAGGGTCCACCACAGGAAGGTGAGGTTGACATTTGGGAGGAGAAATCACCGTGTAGCAACTACATCTGCTGAACAATTCGCCATAAGATGGTGGTACAGTATTTGGCTACTGATTCCATTCATTTCAGTCGTTTACTTTATCTGCACAGGATTTCAAAATCCAAAGTCAGCAAAACTATAGCCATAGTTTGCAATGCAATTTGAATTTGAATTGAAATTCTTGGTGATCAGGTAAAGATAAGCAAAATAATTCACAGAAAGAGATTTAAAAGAAGCATTAATTATTTTTTTTACCTAATTAGAAAAATATGTAGCTGAACCTTTATAAAAGATTGAATTCGAAAATATCTACTGACTAGGATATTACAATGAAATTGCAATTTATAATTATTATTTTCCTTCTGAAATGAAATATATATATTTTAATAAACATCAAAGGGTTTGTTTTTATTTATTTTTAACTTTGGAAGCTCCACTGCGATTACGACAATAGAAATTTTAAATTTAATTTTTAAAATAAGATAAAGAATTAAGGATTAAATCTAGCTCTGAATTAATGCATAAATTGCAGATTTGGATTTTGGTTGAGGTTATTTGGGAATTCTAGGAAATGGGTTTTTAGTGGAATTAATTCCAGGAATTGCAATTACAGATTATTTACTCTATAATCCTACCTATAATTAATTCTTTTTCAAATATATTAACAAAATAATATATATTAAAATGCATAATACATTCATATTATTAAAACATTGTAATATTAGTATATTTTAATCTACATCCAACTATATAATTTTATTGTGGGGGTTTTGCCAATTTTCAGCTTTTTTTTTTTTTTTTAACTATAAAAATTTAACTATTCAAAACTGTTTTATCAAAAAAGAATATCTTCAATGAATTATCAAAATATGTTAGGAACATCATGTTAATCTACTCTTAATGACATAATCTTAAAAATATAATTAATGATAATATAATGTAATGATATTGTTACCTGGCGTTTTGTCCGCTCCCTCTTCAGCGCAGTCGACTCGACCTTCCCTGCGTACCTCGGCCGAGTCGACCTATCCTAGGCCTATAAAACTAGGCGCGGAGCGCCTGAAAGGCAGTTCGTCTCAGCGGCAGGAGCCGCAAAGGTCTCCAGTTTGGAGCGTTCAACCTGTGTTAGAGAGTTGGTGTTTGGCGGCAAGCGAGCCGCAAGTGTTTCTCCAAGCCGGAGAAAGAGTAGTTGAGTTAGTGTGGTGGCAAGCCAGCCACGGGAGAAGCTCTCCATAGTCGTTTGGAGCCAGAGAAGTTGAGGCCATCTCCAACGCGGACAGCAGAATTGCCCTCCCCGTGTTGGAAGCCGAGAAGCCCGGCGTACATAAGTCACGACGCCGGCGGCAGACGAGAGGTATCGCCGTTCAGTTCAGCGGGGATTGTCAGACCACACTCCCCGCTTAACCTCGCTCAGAGCCGGCCAACGCCAGGAGACGTTGCCGGCAAACAAGAGGCCGAAGTTATTCGAAGTCCGAAGACCGAGACAGACCTTCCCCGAGGTGAAGACGACTTGCCCGGCCGGCAAGTCAGACCCTTCCCGTCGCCAAGTGAACTGAAGTCCGTCCAACGAATGCCGTGAAGTCGATATCGACCCTCACCTGACCCCCCACCCACCCCGTTGCTGACGATTTTGGCCAGCGGTGAAAATCGACAGGCAGCAATATTATTGAATTAATGAATTTATTTATAATTACTTTATTTGAATTAATGAATTTATTTATAATTACTTTATTTAACAAAGTCAAATTTAAATTTAT
The DNA here is from genome assembly GCA_023159025.1 of Thereuonema tuberculata. Lineage (NCBI taxonomy): Eukaryota > Metazoa > Arthropoda > Chilopoda > Scutigeromorpha > Scutigeridae > Thereuonema > Thereuonema tuberculata. Next base: position 7,534 of record JAFIDM010000794.1, read on the forward strand.
TCAAAAAATTTAATATAGTTTGTTAAGAAATTGAGTTTTTTTCTTTTATGGGTAAACATCAGTAAATTTATGTAAAATGATTAATCCAATTTAGTGAGCATGTATTTTTGAGATCCATCATCCCTACCAAATATAATGAAAGTCAAAATTTCCTTTTCATGAAAGATCTGAGAACTCATCCGATAATACTATCCCTGTCTGATTAGGCCTTTCCTGTATTGCTGACAATTAATATTTGTGGTAAGACGATCGATTTAATCGCTAGGCGAACTAGGGACTCAAATTTTCTCAAATGTGGGGCCTAACTTTGGAAAAATTACAATGAGCAAATTAAATTCTTTATTTAACTTTTATTTTCATTATGCATTTTTATTATATTTCCAAATTTTGTTTCTTTTTAATTTTCTTTGTATTTCAATAAATTGAATAACTGGGATTAAGTGATATATAATAAATAAATAAATAAATAAGCAATATCACCTAATCCTCACGAAGTTTGCAGTAATAATCCTTTAATAGCTATCATGAAAGCCATATCTATTAAGCCAGGGAAGTGATAAATGGGTGAGGTTTAACATAATTCAAATGATGCCTATCTTAAGACACAGCTTAACGAACAAGATTATGAACAATTATCTGTTCTGTTATCTATCTGTTGACAGGTTTCATTTTTAGCTCATTTAATTCAATAGAAACTGGCTATATCGAGGCGATTTATTTTGCAACGCAGTGATGCTTTTTTATTCCTTTGGTTTATTAAACTATGAATTGAATAAACAAATAAGAAAACAATAAGTTACAAAAAGTAATAATGATATGCTTTTCATATAAATTTGTTCTGTTTCTAATCTTAGATTATTTATTTTTCTCTTTTTATTTCTATTCTTTTGTTGTCAATGAAAGTAAAGTAGAACTCTTTATTTGTAAATTATTTTAGAAATAAAAATTTCATATATTTATTGTATATTAAGTAGAAGAATTTCAATTACTTGGAGGCTTACTATATTAATTAGAATTTATAAAAAATAAACAACTTGGAAATCCTTTTCCATATTAAAATAATAAAAAATTCCAAATTTGTCGAAAAAGTTCATGTGAAGATGTATTTGTGAAACTTCCCTATTTTTGCTCTCAAACCGAAATATTGTTCGCTTATTTCTTTTTTTTTTTTTTTTCCTTTTTGCATTTCTAATTATTTTCTCTTTTTACTGTTTTTCTATTAATATTTTAATATGTAAATTAATTACAGCTATCTAATAATATAAATATTTATAATTACAATTAACTATCTTTCAACAATATTTTCAGCAAGAATCAAGAAAAACAAATGTAAAATAGAGAAAAATATGCTGTACTGATAATCTTGTACTGTACTGATACTGTCTTTATAATCCGACAGATATGGGACCAACAGGTTGTCGGATTACCAAGGATTCCGGATTACCAAGTGTGTCTTTAAAACAATGCTAAATAATCCATGATCAGAAGAAAAAATAAAAAAAATAAAATGTTGTACACATTTTTTACTACATTTACCCTCAGTAAATTATAAAAAACTACGTTATGAAGATATTATGACGTTGTTTTATAGTACAGTAAAACCTCGTCAAGTCGTCACTCAAGGGACCAAACATCTTTGACGACTTAGGCGGAGTGGGCATTTTTGAAAAAAAAAAAAAAAATACTGAAATACAGTATTTTTATGAATTGCTGTAAGATTTAATGAGAAAAACAAGATTTTCAGAAATCAATACATGCAAATGAATGAGTGGGAAAAAAAAACACTTTTTTTAATCGTTTTAAAAGAAAGGCAATGTCTGTCTTTGAAACGTTCCAGCCAACCATTGCTGCCGCCGAAATCTTCAATGTTCAACTCCTTAGCAATTTCCATGCCTTTATCTCTGAGAATCACGGCAGAAATCGGCACATTTTAGCCATCGAACTAAAACCTCCTCGATCTCGTCAAACTTCGATTTTCTCATTCTCTTTCTTTTGTCTTTGCAGTCATCTTCTTCAATTACTTATTTCGATGAAAGAATATCGTTTAATGTGGTCCTGGGAATATGGTATTCTTTGGCAAAAGCTGTTTTCGAAACATTTGATTTTTCAAAAAGTGCAATTATGTCTTTTTTTTCTTTAAAACATAACGAGGTAAGTTTTTGTTTCCCTTGCATGTTAAAAATGTAATCGAACCACGAAATTGCAAGAGAAAAAAATAGCCCTTAGAGCGGGGCTTACCAGCACCCCCTGGAGTCAAGGCCCGACTGCTGGTCGACGTGAAGCTCGTAACGTCACTACGATAAGACCGAGTTAAGACCATTCGAAAGTTGACGAAATCCTAGGCCAAGGACACTGCCCATTCCATTGCGGATTGCTTTAGTTGCAGCAACACGTTGTTTCTTTTGTCTCGTGATTTTTTATTTATTTTTCGACTGTTTCACAAACTAAAATTCACAGATTAATTGAGAATTTTGTTTGTTAATAGAAGAAAATTATCACAATGCCATCGAGGTGTTGTGTTACAAACTGTCGAGGACAGTGTACCAAAAGTTGCCGTATTTTCTTTTCCTAAGGACCAAACATTAAAGGGAAAATGGCTGAAATCCATACCAAGGAAATATTTTATACCTACTCAGGCTTCGAAGGTAAGAATACTGAATATCATTTTTCTTAATTAGTCACTATTTCTTATTTTTTCGCCAATCACAGAAATTAAGGTTATGAGATTATTAATCACAGTAATTATGTCATTTCAAAATTTATAGCTTATTAAATTTGTATAATTATGTGGATTCCGTAGCTTAAAAAAATTGACTGTACATAGTAGTAAAGAAATCATATCAATTAAAATAGTAGCGAATGTATCAAAAATTTTGATTTTTAGATATTTAGATTTGATAATAGGTTAAATTTTACAAATGAAATTGTAAATATCAAGTCTACTTGTTTTAAGTAAAATAATAATAATCAAATTATCAGAAAGCATTGATTAACTTTTTGTATCTTACAATATCAAAATGTTATGTTCATTTTTTTCCCCATTTTAAATAGAAAATTTTGCATAAACTGCCATAATTTTCAATATTACAGCAATGAATTAGCATTGTAATATATTTTTTTAATGTGATTGATTAAAATAACTTAATTTTACAATAATTAAAAAGAATTAAAAAGAAAATAAAATCTTTCTCTGAAATTTACTTCAATTAGAAGAATTAATTATTTTATTCCTCTTTTTCAAAATATTTAAGCAAAGATTTTGATAACAGAGACGAGTAACAAAAAAACAATGAGCATACATTTCAAATTTTTTTTTCTTTTGTTTTTTTAAAATCATTGTTGAAGTTACAAATTTTAATTTAAAAACAATGATAAAATAAATATACTTTAATAAATTATTAGTTTAAATATAACTAAAATTGAAACAACGAAATTCAACAATAGCTTTGGAATCAATTTTTGAAATTAAATAATTCAAATGTCTTAACTACAAAAATCTGCACTTTTCTTACAACTAGTTTAATTTTAGTAATTTTTTTTTAAAAGTTTAAAATAAAAGTTTTAATTTTTTTTTAATTTATTTATATTTGAAAGGTAAATATTTATTTTCTTCCTCTGAAGCAATGTATTTCATTGCAAATTGAATTTACCATTTTGCACGAGATAAAAACTTATTAAAATAAGTATTTGAGACTTTCGAGGAATAAAATATAATAATTCACAATCTAAAAAAAAATGAGGAAAAAATTACTGAATTACTTAATGTTTTATAAGTTTATCTTATTTTTTTTATATTACCAATTTTTAAAAATTATTTACTTATATGCTACTTTATATTTTAATTAATGTTTAACTTTGTCGTTATTTATACTTAGGATTTTGTTATTTCATCTAAAACACTCAGAAATTTATTATGCAAAAAAATTAAAAAATATAAAGTTCAACTTAGATGAATGCATTTTGATAAATCATTAAAGTTGCTATTTTTATACAATTAAAAAGTGGAGGAGAAAAATGTACTGTGATTAATATTGCTTAAACTTAATGCTGCAAAAAAAAGTTTCATTATAGTCAAATGTATATAGAATAGAATATTGAACAGTAAAAAAATAAAGAAAAAAAAATAAGATAATGATTAAACAATTATTATTAGTTAAAAAAAGACTTATCTTTCATTAAATTATTATTAGTTTCCATGTATTTGAGTAAATTGCAATGTTCCTTTGGGTAAAAATCTTATTATTTTCTAATAGGTGTGTGAACTCCATTTTAATCCTTCAGACATTGAAAGAAATACAGAAGCGTTTGATGATAAGACTGGGAAACATATTTAGAATGTGACAGTCCTGTATTTATCCAGGTTAGGTCCGAAGATTTAAATGAAGCTGAACCTGTTTTACCTGTGATTACATATTTGGCAGGTTATTGTGTGTATAAATTTCTGCAAAAAAATAAATGTGATTTTTGTAAAAAAAATATGACAATAGATAAATGCCTCAGCTTAGATGTTTCTTATAGTTTTATAAGAAATTTAGATAGAGGTGGTTTGCTCTGCCCACATCCAGACATTGTAAATGCTGTTCTGTATAATTATGTTACTGTACAGAAATTATTATCAAATAAAAATGAAAGTCAGTTTCTGAAAGAAAAAAATCAAAGGGAAGTTGTTTTTAATTTAACTTATCAGTTATTAGTAGATGGAGAGCATATTTCAAATGATGAATGTGCTGATGGTCATTCTGTGGAAGTTATTCTAAAATATGTATTAACAGCATCCACAAATACATTATTAAAAAACTACTGTGCTAAGAGAAACGAATTCCCTAAATCTAGTTCTAAAAAAAGAAAATTCCAGACACTTATTAAAACATAACTTTCATGTAACGAATATAGATTTGTAATATTTATTGAATTGCAATATGAAATTATATATTTATGAAAATGTATTAGTGATAAAAATTTTGTAGGAAAACAAATTTTGGTTCAAATCAAGTTACAAATTTTCAGAGGAATTAAAATATGTAGAAATTAAAATTAGTAGTAATTTGAAAATGTTTAAGGTTTGTTATTTTCTCTAATTAATTTCGTAAGAAAATCTTTACTGTAAAAGTTGAAAAGACTTAGTTTAGATTTTTTAGTTACATTTGTTTTGATAAATTTCTAAACATTATTTAACTCTTTGAAAAATACAAGAATTTAATGTGCTTATTATTACTATTAATTACTACATTGATAAGCTTGTATTAATTTTATTTAGTCGTTAAATATTGAAATGTAACTATTAGTATAATATTGTTGTGATATTTATAAAAAGTTTGATATTTTTGTTTGAATTTTATACCAATTTCATTTTTTTATCACTTGAGATTCTATTATTATTATTGTAAAAATGAAAACATCTTATAAGGATTTCTGTCTTATCATGTAATTATTTTTGTAATAATTCATGGCTTTCAGTTTCATGTCTTTTTAATAAATAACCACAAACTTTAATATTTATTTAATTTTTTAATAAAATCATTCATCAGGGTTAAAAAAAAAAATCCCTCTTATTTATTATGCTTGCTTTTCTTTTAATGAATATTGTTATACAGTAGTTATGTATCATGTGTCTGATGTAAATGTAATAATTGATTTTTTTTTAAGCTTTCAAAATTTAATAAAAAACATCAAAATATTGTTTGTTGTCTGAATACTTATTTATTTTATAATAAAATTTCATTACCTAAGAAATAAACTTTGCTAGACTAAAATGGACTAAAAATAAAAATTAAAGCTTATTTTTTTTGCTACAAATTACTACTACAATAAAAAAAAATTACTTTGATAATTTAAAGATTTTATTCTTTAGTCATCCTAATTATTCGTTATTTTGTTAATCTTTAAAAACTACAGAACTTCGTTTATTAATGCTAAACAACATTCTAGACAGAAGCGAGCTCAAATGGATCCCTGTTCGGTCGTATCGTGTGACGTCACGAAACCAGCGCTCGGGCCTTGACTCCAGGGGGTGCTGGGCTTACTCGCTATGAAATGAAGTCACACTCAGGAGCAGTCAAGAAAAACACTCGACGAAGTCGCATCGAGAAGTGTGCCTTGAATGATTAGCAGCGAGATTCCAAGAACCCGAAGGGGTAGGAAAGTAATGAAGTGACAGGCGTGGTCGAAAATTCCCCGTAAAGGCTTGGCTTTCTTAAAGTTAAGGGGCTTGAAAAGATAATACGATGGCATGCAAAATGGAGAAGAAAGATGCTTTTAGCCATTTTTAAGGGTGACGAGTTATCCGGAGTAGAATTAAATTTAGTGACGGGTAAACGAGGGTTATTTTACATTATTGTGTATGAGACCTTGTCGGGACGAAAGGAAAACGACGACTTAAACGGAGTGACGACTTAACGAGGTTTTACTGTATATACATATTTAAAATAATTCCTGCTTTTTGTTCACTCACTTACTGAAGTTAATACTGAACCGATTTTGATGATTCTTTTTTCATTTAAAAGATAATTTCGAGTTCTAAGTCACTCTGAAGCTAAATATTGAAATATTAGGTTGAAATATGCCTTCGCGAGCTTGTCGGACTGACAAATGTCGGATTATCAAGATTGTACTGTAGAATATATTCAAAACGTTATAGCCAAATTTTGACGATTTGATTTTTATAAATATTATAATTTTTATGATTTTTAAAGTGAAAAATATCTTTCAATCTTATTCCTCA
>JAFIDM010000795.1:0-14253 GCA_023159025.1 Thereuonema tuberculata
TAACTCTATTAGTAGAGATTTCAAATTTGGCATATAAGTAGATAATTATATTCACTAAAACCCTTTTGAAGGATATTTCGAAATTCCCACGGGATAGGATAAAATCCTTGGTTTACGTTATAAAGCTGAAAGTTTCCTTCCGTTACAATTTTTATTTTTTAGGATTTGTTATCATGATAATGAGAACTACACAATTATTGTTATGCAAGAATTGGAGCTAAAATATTGTTCTGCAGAATAGCGCTACACATGCACCCGGTGACGAAAAAGGGAACTATACAAATAGTGTTGTGCAACAATTGGAACTAAACTATGGTTGTGTTGATTGCGACGGGATTTTCGGGTTAGATATAGATTTGTAGTGATCGGATAATGTTTTACGAACTAGGAAAGATTTGAAGTGATAGGATTATGACGTTACAAAATTCGAATAACCTAGAACTAGGGATGTACACTGAAGGGATGTTGAGTGGATCTACGAGGTTTTCGGGATAGATGTAGGTTTCTAATGAGATCAGATCTTTTGCATTGTTGTTGTTTATAGTTGTTTTTGGACCAACCGGGAAAGTTCCAAGTAATTCAATTTCATTATCAATGCGATGTCCGTATCCGAGGCTATGCTCAGCTAATTCAGATTGATCATTTTGTTTGTTTTTGATATTGTTCCTGTGCTAAAAGCACACGTTCTCGAACGGTTCTTTTAGTGTCTCCAAAATAAAAATTTCTACACGTTCCATATTTTATTCTGTAAACTACAACTAATTTGTTATATTTTTCACTTTGGCTAAATTTTTGACATAATACGTTTTTCAACATGTTTTTATAAGGTATTCAAAAACCTACTTCAATTTTGTATTCCTTATTATTAAATTTTCAATAATTTTTCTTAATTCAGTATTTTTTTTTTATATATAAGATTTCAATTTATTATCAATGCGATGTCGATATTCGAGGCTATGCTCGGCTATTTCAGATTTGTCAATCTGTTTGTTTTTGATATTGTTCCTGTGCTCAAGGACACGTTCTCGAACAGTTCTTTTAGTTTCTCCAATGTAAAAATTTCTACACATTCCAATTTTAATTGTGTAAACTACAATTAGATTGTTATTTTTTTAACTTTGGCTAATTTTTTGATATATTATGTTTTCCACTTGTTTTCATATTAAAACCTACTTCAATTTTGTATTTTTTACAAATTTCTTTTAATTTTAAATGTCCAAAGGGCCGATTGCTGCTATTTCTTACAGAAAAAGGACTTGAGATATTCTACTTTTACACCCTTTTTAATTTTGATTTCTTTTCCTCTACTTTGCAAAACATACGCTTCAGTATACTATTATTAATAATTACTAAATTTTATCTAAATTTTGATCTAATTATATAATTATTAATTATAACTTAGCCCCTGCAAATACGCTATTCCTAAATTGTTTGAGCCTCTCAAAACGATAGTGAAATTCGTTTGTCCATCTGACCTTTCATTTGAGAATTTTTAAGATAGGACAAGAAAACAGAATAGGTCCCAAATTAGTCACTAGAAATGAAATAATAAAGAAAATAATAAAAACAATTATTCCCACGAAGCACAATTGAACCAGGTAGCCATAACTTCAAAGACCAGCATTCAACCGCTGCACCACATGAACCGTTTCCATTTTAAAGACTGAAGTGAGGTAACATGCCAATATTTGAAATCATATGAAAGCGTTAAGCGCATTAAATAAAAGGGAGGGGGAGATGTGTCCAGGTTTCATTGTAATTTGTTTTTTATTCGCAGGGTGAAATGAAATTTAGTTACTTCTTTCCGGACCTCTGATCTGTATGCTAACCGCAAGTCGCCGGAGCATTTTGCACAGTTTCATTATCCCTCATCTCCTGCAAAGAGGATACCTCAACATGACAACATTTATACAAGATGGAGCACCTTTCCACATAGGACGTTACGTCCTACAGTTGCTGCAACAACATTTGAACTTAAAATTTTATGAATAAGTTTCCTTTAGAACGTGGGCAGAATTGAATTTTGTAAATACAACTCAAAAGGTGTTAAAAAATAGTTTTGTTCCGAAACAATTTCATTTTCAAGGACGAAATTTGACATGTGTGTTCTTTACTTACATCGAAAAGATATGTATTCGACGAATTTTCGATATTATTTTTCGAAAACTGGGGTGGAAACTTTCTCGTAGGGCACTCATATCTGTAAAACTGGTTATAATAGAAATTTAAACTTCCGGAAAAATTCTCACCGAAAAACATGAAAAATATACTTTCAACGGTTTTTCTATAAAAAAAATACCTGAAGGTGAACGGAGAGATATGGGGATTTCCAATAGTTTCTACAATTAAGCTAAGTGTTCTCATTGACTCATCATCACAGAGACGAACCTGCTGAACCAAGGGAAATGAATTTTCTAAGGATTTGGAGAAGGGTAGTAAGGATTTGAAAGGATTTGGAAGGGGAAGTCTTCTGTCTACCGATCACGACGAAATTTGATATCTACTGGTTTTAGGGTTACAAAACACAAATAAAACATTAATTTGTAATAACCATGTGGTTTTGTTTACCAACTGGATAGGATTCGAAGTGAACTCACAATTACAATTTCTCCTTTCGTAATCAAGATAACTGTTTTCTTTTTAACCTCCCTCCCCCCCATCAAAAAGGGTTAAGTATATTTTTGACAAATTTAATCTTTTTATGGATTAAAGTATATCAAAATACTTTAACCCATACGTGATAATTATTCATATATTTGGTGATGACTTTATGAGTTACGTAAGTTATTATGAACTTTTTTTTTATGTTTTATCTGACGATGACAGTATTAATGATTGCTTTCAAATTATGCTACTTAGCTCAGTGGTTTTATTTGCTGTGCGTTTTTATCCCTTTCTATTGCTTTGTGAAATGTTTCTATGCACGTTAAATTTAGTATTATTTTATTAGTATTTATATTATTTAGTATTAGTGTTATGTCTTTTTTATAGTCTAATGCTTTATAAGCCAGGAGTTGACTGGCGGGGATTGATTAAAAGCCCTTTTTTATTTAATTTTGATGTTTTTTAAATGAATATTCCTATATTTACTTGTCTTTACTTGATAAGGGAAAACAAAATTTTTTGTTTTGCCTTTTTTTAGATATGGATATTATAGATTATAAATCTAAAGCTTTAGAGATGTCGTTGTTGTTGTTGTTGGTTGGGTTTTAATGGCGCAAAAGCAGCTGTGGCTAAGCTGCGCCAAGAAAGGTAAAAAGGAGAAGATAGAGAAGAAAATGAAATGAAAACTAACTATCTAGATAAAAAGGACAAAAACAAGAAAAGAACAGGTATTGCCCAAAGAAAGATGCTAGTAAAATCATCTATAGTTTATTGAAGAAAACTAAAAGCCTGAGAATGACAAGAGTGTGGCAAAGCCACATTGATGAATGCAGCATAAAACTGATGAAATGGGTGAGAAGATCATTGTCAATTAAAAGCAAGGAAATATGAAAAGGAACGTGAAATTTAAAAAGAGGATAAAAGCACCGACGACGGTGTTGAGTAAAAGCAGATCAGTCAATTAAAATATTATGAATGGTTAAAACAACGTTGCACGTGGAACACAGGGGAAGGTGGACGATTTAGCAGTAAATAGCTGTGAGTAAATCTTGTATGTCCGATCATCAGACATTCCAGAAGAACATCCTTCGGGCGAGTTGGAAACAATCGATTGGTAAGAGAGGATAATAAAGGACTGACAAGACGAAGTTTAGTGCCATGAAGACCATCCCATTCATGTTGCCAGGCAGATCGGAGGCGAGAACCTATAAGAGCGTAGATGTCAGAGGGCGGAGTGGAGATCCGTTGCAGTGGTTGACTAGCAGCAAACATGGCGAAAGAATCAGCGAGGTCATTTCCGACAATGCCGACATGGCCTAGGATCCAGCAGAAAATGATAATGCAACGGTGAAAACGTTGTAAAAAATCTAAAATGGGTAAAACAAAAGGGTGAACCTTCAGGGTGTGACTGCACTGTGCCCGCAAAGCGCTCTGAGAATCGCTATAGATAAGTGATTCGAAAACTTATCCTGCAATACATACCATAAAGCTAGAAAAATGGCATAAAGCTGAGCAGAAAACACCGACACATCAGAAAGAAGATGAACAGCATTAGTGAAAGTCGCAGTATAAAAAGCTACCCAACATAATCTGCACCTTTAGATCCATCGGTATAGAAAACGTTGACATCAGAGTGACGGGACAAATGATCCCGATACAGAGACTGAAAGACAGTTGAGAGCGTGTTGATTTTCGCAAAAGTGCGAAGCGAGAAATTTCAGTTGGGTATCATATTTCCAATGTGCTGATGACAAAGTAGGAAGAGTGGCAATGTGAAGGTCAGTGAGCTGTAGTATAGAGAGCCAAGTCGGCCTCCGATGTCCAAACGGTGGTGTAATGAAAGGACGATTGCTGAAAAGACGCCGTTGACGGGGACGACAGACACATTGATGAGCAGGGGTATGTGGAAGTGAAGAAATACGGGCGAAATATTGGAGAGAAAAAACTACGAAATTGCAGGGACGGTTCCAGAGCCTCTGCGTACAGGATAGGAATCGATGAAATACGGAAAGCGCCGAGGCAGAAACGGAGGTCCTGATTTAACAGGATCAAGTGACCGAAGGATAGACGGCCGAGCAGAGCCATATACAATGCAGCCTTAATCCAATTTGGATCGAATAAGGGCTCGGTAAATGCGCAACAAGGCCAAGCGTTCACCACCCTATTTGGAATGCAGAAGCAGTTTGATACAATTTAGTTTTAAGAGACACCGTTTCCGAAGGTATGTAATCCTTAAAAGTCAATTTCTTATCAAAAATGAGGTCTAAAAATTTATGCTGAGAAAGACATAGAAGTGTGACGCCACCAAGAGTCAGCTTGGGATCAGGAAAAATTCTTTGAAGTCGAGTGAAATGGACACATACAGTCTTGGATTGGGAGAAAGTAAAACCATTAGAAACACTCCAAATCTGCAACTGATGCAAAGCTAACTGCAGTTGTCTTTCAATGACACGTAAATTAACATAACGGCAAATGATCTGTAAGTCATCAACATATAAAGAGTGGTGGACAGACGAAGACAAAACAGAGATGATGCCATTAATCTTTACGGAAAAAAGGGTAACGCTCAAAACACAGCCCTGAGATACTCCGAGGTCTTGAGGATAACATGTAGAGAGTGTAGATCCTAGACGGACTTGAAAGGTACGATTCGCAAGAAAATTGCGAATGAAAATAGGCATGTGACCACGAAGGTCGTAATGATGAAGATCTTGCAAAATGTCAAATTTCCATGTGCGATCGTATGCCTTCTCCAAGTCAAAGAAGATGAAAGACGAAGTGTTCTCTATTAACAAATAGCATCTTTCAAACGTACAAGATGGTCAACCGTAGAGCGATGTTGCCGGAATCCACACTGTGTGGTAGCGAGAAGTTTATTGGCTTCAAGATACCATTGAAGGCGTTGATTTACCATGTGTTCAAGCGTTTTACACAAACAGCTAGTGAGGACAATGGGGCGATAATTATGGGGATAACTGACGTCTTTACCAGGTTTAGCAAAAGGAATGAATATAGCTCGATGCCAACTATCAGGAAATAAATGTTCTAACCAGATTTTATTCAAGATGGACAGAAGAACATTCAACGACGAAAAGGATAAGTGACACAACATCACGTAACGAAATCCGTCAGGGCCGCAAGCGGTATTTTTGCTGGTGTCTAGAGCAAACAATAATTCCTGTAAACTAAAAGGGAGACTATACGGTTCTCTGTTGGAAGAAGAAAACTTTCAAGGAATAGCTTCAGCACGGTCTTTAATCGTTTGAAAAGTAGAAGATAAGAATGCAGGGCTGGAATTCCATGCAAAAGCTCGTCCAAGGCCTTAGCTTGTTCGGAGATAGTAGCTATTTCATTTCCATCTTCTTTGCGAATGTGCAAAAATTGAGATATATATTTTCCATGCATTTTACGAATATTATCTCAGAGGGTCTTTGAAGACAATGTACACCTTATCGATGATATAAAACGTTGCCAAGACTCTTTCTGATTAACGCGGCGGATATGACGAGCAGAAGCGCATGCTCTTTTAAAAGCTAAAAGATTGGCAGAAGTGGGATAACGTCTGAAAATGTTCCAGGCTTTCTGTTTAATTTTCTGTGCAGAAGTACAATCAGGAGTCCTTCAAGGTTTTGGATGCAGAGGGAATCGCCCAGATGATTGTGGAACTGTTGCTCTGGTAGCACAAATAATGGTACGACTGACCTCGTCAATAAGTTGATCAATGGTAGCCGAAAAATCAATGGCCTCCAGATTACAGCGGCCAGTAAATTTTATCAAGTCAGCATTCAAATTTCCATCGAGGACGACGGGGTGATAAAACAGCAGAACGAGGTAGCTCTTTGTGAATGATTGGGAAATGGTCACCAGGGTCGTTGATAACATCCCATGGGAAACGGGGGAAGAGCTAAGCAGACCCTATTGCTAAATCAATAGCAGAGAAGGATATTGGCGAGGATGTGAAATGAGTTGCGCCAACTGTGTTAAAAATACAAAGATTAAGCCGAACTAAAAGATCTTCAATAACAGTACCTCTAGGATTGATGGATGAAGCACCCCAGACAGAAGAATGAGCGTTGAAGTCTCCAACTAAGAGAAACGGAGTCGGTAATTGATCCAGAAGATGAGCAATGTCTGTAGGCGAAACAGGGGCTGTGGGGGAAAGATACATGCTACAGATATTAAAAAGTCGGTTAGTGGAAAGGCGAGCAGCAACAGCTTCCAAAGGAGTCGTAAGTGGGACAGGGGAGGATGGAGTGTCATATCAGATAAAGAGACAAACGCCTTCGCCGCTTCTATCGGTCCGCTGTTTACTCAGCATAGAATAACCAGGAAGAGAGCAGGTGTCGCTACCTATAAGAAAAGTTTCTTGCAGACACATACAAACAGGATGATGTGTGGAAAGGAGGGCTTTAACATCGTTCAGGTTGGAGCGAAGTCCTCGACAATTCCAATACAATAAGACCATTAAAAAGTAAAAAAAATAAAAACTAAAAATCAAGGTGGAGGCGGTGGTGGTACCCTAAAAATAGGAGTTTGGAGGGACCCTCCATATCGTCTTCATGAAACCGTCTGGGAGAGAAATGTCTCCGACGGCCACGAGAAGGTGAACGTGAACGTGAAGTGTTGCGAAAAAAAGGTTTGTGTGGAGATACGGAGGGCCATTTCTGTGTGAAGTTGAGACCGTTTGGGGTAAGAGAAGAGTTTGAAGATACCGGCATGGACAACATGGTGGATTGTGAAGTAGATTGTGTGGATTGCGACGCAACTCTTGTTATAGGAGTAGCAAGGGTTTGAAAGATGGCAGAAAAAGACTCGTGAGGAGGACAAGTGATGTCAGTTTGACAGGAGATCGAAGACATCTGTTTGGATTTCACAGCAAAAGAAAAAGTCTTTTGGGTTGCCGCAGCAGGAAGTATCTTCCGGGCATCGGGATAAGAAAGAGAGTGTTTCACACGGATTGTCTGAATCTCCTTCTCCTCCTTCCAGCGAGGACAAGATCGAGTGTAGGAAGGATGGTCTCCCGAACAATTGACCCACTTAAGAGGCAAAGAGCACGGTGCAGACTCGTGGGAAAGCTCACCACACTTATGGCAGATGGATTTGCCACGACAAGCTGCAGAGCCATGAGCATAACGCTGGCATTTAAAACAACGGTAGGGTTGGGGATGTAAGCACGCACAGGACAGCGCAAATATCCAGCTGTAACACTCGTTGGCAGTGTGGAGGACTCAAAAGTAAGGACAATGGTACGAGTGGGTACCTCTTTATTATCACGACGAACGTGAATCCGCCGGACAGCAGTCACACCCTGCGAAGAGGAGCCTTCGAGAAGGTCAGCATCACGTAAACCGTCGAGATCAAGTTCATGGATGACATCGCGACGCCGCGAGTATCTGCCAGAGTCGACAAATTAAAAAGTTGGTGGACAGCTTTCGAAGAAGGCAGCTGGATCAACAAATCGCCAGACTGGAGTTTCTTGACAGACTAGATACAGGAAGTTACTACTAAAAGTGCCTTGGAGATAAGAAAAGGTGTTTGGACAAAAGTGTCTCGGGGGTTAATGAGTGCATGATGAGAAAGGTCGGACTGGTAAGACAAAGGGAGAGAGTTAACATCAACGGTGTGGGAATTGCTTCCCAATGAAGGAAATAAAGAAGAATCCATACAAAGAGGAATTAGCTGGGGAAGATTAAGGGTCACCAGGCAGCAATCCCCATATCTGTCTGGAAGGCACTGCCGGAAGGCAGTTTAAATACTGTGGGTATTGCCAGGCAGCCCAAAGGGGTTGTTAATGACACTAATTTACCACATAGTGCCACACATCCATCTGCTCGATACCTTTCACCTTTGATTCGGGGGCGGACGTTTAGGACCCATGGAGAGCATCCCGTGGAAAAGAGAACCCTCCATGGGTGGTCCCCTCACCACGTACTGGAACTCGCACCGAGGGGCTTTGGAGATATGAAATTTTGATGAGTTTGAAGAGATACCGAATGATCCTACTTATAAATTGTACAGAAAGGTTAAGCTTAAGATTCAAAAATTTCAGCAAGAGAAAATACTAATTTTTTTTCCAATATAAGGAAATATGTAAAGAGATGACGAGTACCCCGATGTTTGAACCTCGAATTAAAACACATGAAGTTGATTATCCTTTGAGACCAGTGGTTAACTCTTACGGGTCACCTCTACGAAATATAGGGAAATTTATGAATAAAATTCTTCAAAGATTACCTTTAGATAAACCTGAAATAATTTAGAAAATTTCAGACGTTATCAGTTATATTAAGAATTATTAGGAAGACATGTTAATAAGAAAAAATAAATGAAGGTTATTCTCATTAGATATTGTGGCTATGTACACGAACGTACCAGTTATTGAGGCTATCAAAATGGTAGAATGGAAGTGTGAAATATTTAAGGGTATTTTGAAAGAATACAATATGGACAAAGCAACCTTCATTGATTTTTTAAAGTTAATATGTAATAATAAATTTGTTAATTTGATGGAAAATTTTATTTACAGAAAAAAGGTTTTCCTACGGGAAGCCCCGTCTCGGAGACAATTTGTAACTTATTGGCTTGAAGGTAATGTCATTTTATTTTGCTTGAAGGTAATCTGAATTGGCTTGAAGGTAATGTCATTTTAAATGGGAATTATGCTAAATTCTTTTATCTAAGGTAAAATAAAACTGATGATATATTAATATTATGGGAAGGCAAAGAGAGGCAATTTTCTCAGTTTTTCACATTTGTTAATATAGTAGATCATAATTTACAATTTACTTTTGAAAAAGAAAAGGATGGGAAATTACCTTTCTTAGATGTATTGATTATAAATAGAGATAATATGATCACATATGAACACTATCAAAAAGAATATCAGAGTAATCATGTATAGTTGACTCGCAATAATCCGACATTTAATAGTCCGACCTGCTCGGTAGTCCAACCCAGGTTGGTTCGAAAACCGACCCGATTGAGGTGGTCACGGAGGTGAAATGCACAATCACTTGCGATGAAGTTATGTCGGCTACAAACACTTGGATACGTTGATGTGAGGAAAGGGAACTCGACTACGAGAACATTTTAATATTAAAAGATACTCAAGAAAAAGCCATGACAGACTCTTTACGTAAGAAGAAAGAAAAAACGATTAGAGATTTTTTTAAGCAGTAAATACATATGTACGTATTTTTATTTTACATAATATACTGTAATTTTTATTTTTTAAGACATAAATACAGAAATAAATTAGTATTACATACATACGTATTCATTTGTTTAAAACTATGCCTAATGATTTTTTTTTATATTCTCAATGATCGTAAAATATGTACTCAATATATATTGTAACAATATACATACTGTGGTACGTATAGTACTGTATATACATAACTTAAATTTTCTTGACTTAGAAGTTAAAATTCAGTTTTAAAAAATCAATCTTTGGTAATCCGACACCTTCTCGGTCCCGTAACTGTCGGATTATCGCGAGTCAACTGTACTACATTTTGTACTAAATCTTATGTACTAAATACTCAAACCATAACCTTTCCACTAAAAGAGCCATCATTTTTAATAACTTAATGAGAATAACCAGTTACACCGAAGATAAGAAATTATGGAAGAAGAAAATAGATAAGCTTAGTAGAAAATTAGAAGCAAACGAATAACCTCGAATTTTTTTTTATAAAAGAAAGAGAAAAGAGATAATAACGTTTAAAGAAATTTCTCAAAGTAATTATAGTATTCGGTTTTGTAGTGGATAAGAACATTAAAAATGTTTGTGATGATAATCAATTCAAAATGATCTATTACAAAGGTAATAGTCTATTTCAAAAGAAACATGATAACAAAGTAAATATACTATTCAAGATGGGCATCATATACTCATTAGAATGCAGGGATTGCCATGACATCTACATAGGAAGTATGGGCTCTATGAAAGAGCGCATTGATGAACACATTCATTCATTCATTCATTCATTCCTTTTATTTCCGTTACATTTTATCATAGTCCTGTTAGGAAGCATTTGTAGTGCTTCCTATCAACAGGTGCTACCGTTGAGTACATTCATATTGATATATTTGAGTTATTAGTTACATATTATGTATTTTTTTGAAAAGTAAAGAGACTAAAATTGCCGATTATACAGTATATTAATTAATAACTTAGGATTAATTTTGTTTTTCTTTTTTTGAATAAGGGAAGTTGACATAAACAGTTAACTAAGTTTACAAGGTTGTTAAATTTTTGGAAGTTATACATTAATAAAAATCTATGATTAATGTTCAAAAACAGTAAAAACCGTATATATATATATATATATATATGTACATATGCACATACATACATGAATACATAAAATGCATACATACACAAACATACAATTACAAATATTCATACATCTACACATATACACCCATACGTACAAACACATACACCCACATATACATATACGTACAAAGCCAAACATATGACAATTTTTAAGATAATGTGATGCTTAATTTATAAGATTATATAATGATGTATATATAAAAGCATGTTAGCATTTACAAGTAATATATACATATATAATCACAATCACAAGTACTATACTATATCACCATACACACAAGAACTATACTACGTCACTATTTACACAAGTACTATATACACAGTTATTCTCTGCACATACAAGTGAGTTACAGAGAAGATCAATTGAAATCAAGATTATGGTTTTAATTAACTTCAAAGGAGATTGACTAAATTTAGAATTTTTGCATTACCTATTTTCAATATTTATAATACGCCATTTTTTTACTAATTTTTTTATTTCAGAAATTCTTTTGTCTTTTAAAAGTTTACAATCAGGTATACTATTATAAATTTCTTCTATTAGATAATAAGCATTTCTTTTCCCATAGCTATTAAAAATGTGTGGATAGTCTAATTTGATTTTTTTTTTTCTGAGATTATAATTTTTTCCTTCAGCAGTTATGGCAGTTTTAATTTCTGGATAGTGTTTTATTAATAAATTATGTAGACACTTTTGTTTTGGCGATAAAATTCCATATTTCAACATTAATTCTTTTCTAGTTTCTTTATTTTTACTAATTCTTTTAGAAAGAACTAATTTTATTATTTTATTTTGTAGTGTATTTATATTTTTTAATTCAGTATCTGTTGTATTAGCCCAAATATGAGGTGCATAATTAATTAATGAGTCGAAGAATGCATGGTAAATCATCATTTTAATTAATCATTTCCCGCAAGCTGAGCCGATACAGGATCACTTCACATTTCGCCGTCAACAATAGCAGAGACTTCGTCCAAAAAGTCAGGGCCCTTCCGTTTGTACCCCATTATGTTTTCTTTTCCCTGGACGTGGATGCCTTATTCACGTCCATCACCATTGATCTAATCTATAAGTCCCTTTGTTTCTTTAATGTCAAGCACTATACCAGGTTCAGAGAGTGTGTGCTTATTGCCAATATGATGAAGCTTATGAATGCCTTATATCGAATGCAGGCCTTCTCCTTCAATAACAGCATCTACATCCAATCCAACGGAATATTCATGGGCCTTTCAGCTTCGGCCATCTTAGCTGAGATATGCATGTGCTACATAGAGGAAAGTGCTTATCTATTCTTCGATCTCCATCATGTGCACATCCCTCTTTACGTCCGCTATGTCGACGATCTCCTCTTTTATACAGATGAAAAGTCCATTCAAAAAGTGTCTAACATTCTAAATTGCATGCATCCCGACATAAAATTCAAAATTGAGCATGAAACTGATCTATCCATCCCATTTTTGGACACACTGGCCTCTAGAAAACATAATTCCTTCCAAACTGCCGTCTATCGGAAGCCTTCCCACATGGGAGTCACTCTCAATTTTCATTCCGCCTGCCCTATTGCATTCAAGAGGAACATTGTACGCATGGCGGTCAATCGAGCTTTTTTCCTTTCGAGCTCCGAGCATTTGTTCTGGAGTGAGATCAAGAAGCTGACTCACATCCTGTCTACTAACGATTACCCCACTAACTTCATCCTACATAATATTGCCACGTCCCTTAACCCAATATACAACCCCCCACCTCCAGCACAATACCAGGCACCGAAACATCTATGTGTCTGTCCCATATCACCCCTCCATCTTTCCGGCTCTAAAAAACATCCTTCGAGGCCTCAACATCGTACTCACCTCCCCGATCTCCCAACCCCTTAATCGATTATTATCCCGGGATCATTGTGATGACCGCGGCACCAATTCCACAGGCGTCGTTTACGCCATTTCATGCATGCGCAACTCCTGCCGTTACGTCGGCGAAACACGCCAAGCCTTAAAAAAGCGGGTTGCCCAATACTCCAATGCCGTCATGAAGGACGATACTAATTGTCTAACCTGTTACGGACTATATTTATATTTAAATTATTAGTCCTAACAAATAAATTTTTATATTTTATTTTATGAAATTTTTTTTCTTTTGTATAAGATCTAATATTTCTTTGTTTTGTGGGAAGGTTTATATGTTGCAAGTTTTTCTAATTATGGGATTTGGTTTGGCTTATCTGAGAGTGTGGAAAGATTTACGTTTTGCAAGACAAAAATTTGCAAATATGTTTTTCTAATTATGGGATATTGGTTAGGCTAATCAGCTGATTTTGCAAATCTGAGATTATCAGATTTCGCAGTTCTGAGAAATTTGGTTGGGAAATTTTGGGTTGGAAATTTATCAGATTTTTGCAAATCTGAAAATTATTAGGAATAATTAGTTTGACTAATTATCAGATTTTGTAAATCTGAAAATTGATGGGTCATTTACTTAGACCGGGGTATATATAGTGGGACAGTTCATCAGAGGGGGAGCCCGGGGTGGAAGGCAAGGTGCTTTCCGAGTTTTGGTGTGGGACTCGCCAAAAGGGACCCAGGAGTTGATAACAGCGGCGGAATTTCCAGAGGTTACGGACTCATAGCCAGAAAGACAGTGACGATTTGCTAAAGGGAGAAAATACATCGCCCAGACAAACCCGTACGATAGCAGTTTAATTTTGCGAGGCTGCTGAAGCCTGGCCAGAAAGACGGTGACAAATTTCGACCCTTGAAGAGAGGAGGTAATTCATCGCAGAAACAACCATTGCGGTAGCAGCGGGATCCCCCCCAGCGTTCAGGGACCCCAAGTAAGAGATATCGGCAACTAGTGGAAAGCAGCGGAGATTTCCCGAGCGTTAAGGGGCCTCAAGGCAGAAATACGGTGACGATTGAAAGCAGCGGAGTTTCCCCGAGCGTTAACGGACCTCAAAGGCAGAAATACGGTGACGATTGAAAGCAGCGGAGTTTTCCCGAGCATTAACTGACCTCAATGGAAGAAATACGGTGACGATTGAAAGCAGCGGAGTTTTGCCCGGCACTATCGAACCCCAGGCAAGACATATCGTTAGCGGAGTCAGATTAGCCTGATACTATCTGGACAAAATACCTAGCGTATCAAACCTTTATCCCAAAATCATTTTTTTTTTATTTGCAATAACATTTTTTTTTACTTCATTTTGTTAAAGGATTTAATTTGGGAGGGAGTAATTCTTAAAATTTCTATTTTTCCATTTTCTTTAAGTTAATTATTTCAAATTGTTATGTTGCTGAATAAATGTTTTATTTTT